>JALPCE010000066.1:0-91157 GCA_026538705.1 Aureobasidium sp. GC_Fusr_1 | reverse complement strand
TTGCTATGGCAGTTCAAGCCATTCTACACCGTCGAATAATCCAAAATACACACACATGCCCTGAGATATAACCAAGCCTGTCTCGGCTCCTCCCCACCCTGCATGCCTGTTGTCTTGTTGTGTTTTGACATATCCATCATCACCATTGTCCAACGTCAACACGGCCACCATGTCGCTGACCTGGTCGTTACAGGCTCTCCTCGTCCGCCATGAAGCCTATGTGGCCGAGGCCGAAGAGCAAAAGGCTCAGATGGATGCTGAGATCGTCCGGATGATCGAGGAAAAGAAGGAACTCGAAGTCAACAATTCCACACTAATTGAAGAGAACCGCAACCTGCTCGACCAACTCGAAGGTCTCAACAATGCTGCCGTCGAGTCGGATGCCCACACCCAGTCACTCACTGCAACATTGCATCAAACTCAAGCCGAACTACATCGACTAAACACACTTGCTGCCCGCACCGAGAGACTCGAACGAGAGGTTGAGGAGTACGAACAAGAACAGGCCATCCTTCACGCGACCCTCGCACACAAGACAGAGTCAGAAAAGACGGCAATCTTGCGATGGCAGGATGCAGAGAGGAAGCTGGCTGCCATGGAGAACCAGCTGGAAAGGATAGAGCGTGAGGCTAGAGACGACAAGGAAAGACATGTCGAGATTGTTGGACGCATGGAAAGGCAACGGGTGGTCGAGAAGGAACTGGAAACTGCTCCTGGTCGACTTAGAGGTGCTGCAGCTGCAAAGACATCAAAGCATGGTAGCACTGTCGTCTCGCACTTCGTCAAGGATATTCTTCAGGACAACGTCAATTTGCAAGCTGGAATCGCCGAGCTGCGTGAGATGCTCGACAACTCGAACGAACAAGTCGAAGTCCTGAGAGATCAGCTCGCCCAGTACACGCCTACAGACATTAACTCCGATGTCGAATCAACAGCACCGTCAACACGCCCGTCCAACTTGGAAAAGGAAATCAACAGGGCTAGCTTGCAACAAGAAGTTCACGTCCATCACCACTACCACGCTCCTGCCGAGCACTCACGGAAAGCAAGTCTGACGCTCCACCGACCTAAGAAGAAGCGTATCTCTCTCGCTTCTGGTGTATTTACACCTTCTACAGGCTCGCGTACACCTCGTTCATCAATATCTGCAGCCAGCCCGTATAACCCCTCATCGACTGCCGCCATTCTGTCACAAACGGCCGCAAGCATCCCACATCGAAACGTTAACCGTTGGTCCATGCAGTCCCACATGACAGCAAGCTCCATGCTCAGTTCACCCCAATCCATTTACCCACCATCGTCTATTTGGGACCGTGACGATTCTCTCATGGACTCGTCTCGACCAACTACGCCAGATAGCGAGGCGCCAACCTCGCCTTACTTCATTCACCAGTCTAAAAGATCATCATCAGGGTCGTATTTTCGCGCCTTACCACAACCGGCCTTTCGCGATGGCACTTCAGATCGTTATGAAGATTATGATCAGCCACCCTACGACTTTTCTGCCGAAGGTCAAGGGCGGGCTGATGATCAAGCAGTTACAGGAGGTCATGGTGCAATTCTTGAAGAAGACGAAGGGAATCATCTGGATTCTCCTATGCCAGCAGCTGATGAAGGTCGTGCTCATATGCCTTCTTTCATTGACGACACTGAGATCTCGGCTTATACCAGGCCAACAATCCTGGACGAGAGCATTTACACGCGCCCTCGGCATCGCCGGGCTGCTTCGCATGAATCCTTAATATCCGTGTCTGGCATGGACATTCACACCCTTCAATCTCGTCCGTCACAGTTGTTGACAGCACAAAGTTCGAGGTCCTTCTCATCACAAGCCTCCGTCACAGCCACCCTATCCTTGGCACATGCTGCTAGGCCTGCATTAACGTCACGAACATCAAGCAGTAGCCGTAGTATATTGGAAGGAGTGGCGGCTGAACATAAGGCTTCTAGTACACCGCCTAGAGGTCTTGGCCAAAGAGTAGGCGGGTGGGTGTTTGGCAAGTGGGGATCAACCCCTACGCCTACAGTCACCGTGTCTGCACCAATGGACCAAATCAAAATTGACAAGAAGCGCATGTCAACACTACGACCACCAGGCATCAACCAGGCCGGACCCATATTTGGATTCGGCCCAGAGCCACAACTTCCTCGCGAGCCAGTTCTCAAGACGCTGAACGAGGAGGAGCTGTGGCAATGCTTGAACGAATGATTCTCGCTCCCACGTTTCAAGTCTTTACGCATTTCCTTGATCTGTTCTCCTTCTCTCCTGACGGCTGTATCCACATGTCTGTCCTACCATTTTACCTTTAATCATTCTCCTTTGTACAGCGGACCTTACTAGGACGGAGACTTTTTTCCTTGTTGTTTCATCGATACCCCCATTACGTTCATAACTCTGGATCTTGAGTTTGTTTCCATCTACTTTGGAAAAATAGGCTTGAGATGATTTAGCCACAATATAATTGCATATGCTCGTTCGCTTCTTTGCTCCTTTGACTCCGCACTTTTACTTGATTCGACTTTTGCCTAAGTGACTTGTTGAGGCTTCTTTGGATGCGATGCTTGGTGTCGCTTGGTTTATGCTTCGTGATGGCTAGTATAGTGCTGGTTCCAGAATCGTGCACAGTAGGTCATTCTGGATGCTCTAGGTGTTGGATTGATGGCGCTACTTCATTACGGGTGATGTGCAGCTTCCGCAGCAATAACGACATCTCGTCCGGACTCGGGCGAGATGCTAATATGCTTAAGGACGAACGCTTGGAGCAAAAGTACGAGGGAAGGTCAGGGTGATCATCAGCGAGGCTCAAATCCCATGTCTCATCTCGCACAGCACGGACCCGTTCGCTTCGGCAACCCTCTTTTCTGTCAACCTCAAACACTTTAACCACAGTCAAGCCGTCGCTTCTCGCAACGAAACATCGCTTGTCCAATAGCGGAACCCTCCAAGGGCATACTCCAATGTAAGTGCATTCAGTCGAGCATGAATATAGCAGGCGAGGCGATGAATCTAGAAGGCACGCTCAGATGTGAGAATGGGATATAAGAGGTGAGGTCCATCCTATGTGGAATCGATTCTTCCCTCATCACCTTCATCCACAACACTTTCTCTACTCTACAGCAGGCTCTGGCAGTCGCTTTTTACCAACAAGTTCTTTATCCTTGATTGCTACCAGCAACAAAGTCATTCGCTAAGACCTTTCTCCTTCTTTACCACACAACTATCTCTCCAAGATGTATATCTCTACCGCCACTCTCTCCTCCATTGTCCTTGCGGCATCTCTGGCCTCTGCTGGCCCTGCCCACGCCAAGAGAGCCGATGCCTACGCTCAGTGCGGTGGCCAAGGCTTCACCGGCTCTACTACTTGCGTTGCTGGCTACTACTGTGCCGAGTCGAACCCCTACTACTCCCAGTGTGTCCCCGGCGCCGCCAGCTCCGCCCCCGTTGTGACCTCCCAGCCCGCTACCGTTCAGGTCACCTCTGCTGCTACCAAGGCCCCTGTCTCCACCACCAACAAGGCCAGCTCTTCTCAGCCCTCCGACAGCCTGAACAGACTCTTCCAGGCCAAGGGCAAGAAGTACTTCGGCACTGCCGCTGACCAGGGCACTCTCGTCAACGCCCGGACTGCTGCTATCGTCAAGGCCGATTTCGGTCAGGTTACCCCCGAGAACAGTATGAAATGGGATGCCACCGAAAGCTCTCAGGGCAAATTCAACTTCGCTGGCGGTGACTACCTCGTCAACTTTGCCAACCAGAACGGCGACCTCGTCCGTGGCCACACTCTTGTCTGGTACTCCCAGCTTCCCCAGTGGGTCCAGAACATCAACGACAAGACCACCCTCACCAACGTCATGAAGAACCACATCACCCAGGTCATGACCCACTTCAAGGGCAAGATCTACGCCTGGGACGTTGTCAACGAGGCTTTCAACGAGGACGGCACCCTCCGCCAAAACGTCTTCATGAAGGTCATTGGCGAAGACTACATCCGCATCGCCTTCGAGACCGCCCGCGCCGCCGACCCCGCCGCCAAGCTCTACATCAACGACTACAACCTCGACTCTGCCAGCTACTCCAAGACGACCGGATTCATCTCCCACGTCAAGAAGTGGAGAGCGGCCGGTGTCCCCATCGACGGTGTCGGTTCCCAGACCCACTTGGGCAAGTCTGGCTCCTTCAACAACCCTGACAATGTCCCTGCTGCTTTCAAGGCCGTCTGCGCTGCTGCCCCCGAGTGCGCAATGACCGAGCTTGATCTTGCTGGCGCTGATGCCAACAGCTATGTCAAGGTTGTCAATGCCTGTGTGCAGACCTCCAACTGTGTTGGCATCACCGAGTGGGGTGTTTCCGACAGCCAGTCGTGGAGAAAGAGCGACAGCCCTCTTCTCTTTGACGGCAGCTTCCAGAAAAAGGCTGCTTACACTGCCATTGTCAACGCTCTCAAGTAAGACGGTTTTGTGAATGCTTTGGGGTTTGGATGTTTTGAGCGCAGTTTTCCTATTCTGATGTGGAGGAAGATTTTTGTGGATGGGGGGTTTCTTTTGATGTTCTAGGAACCTCTCCTTTTTGAGTTTTTTGAGGAATGAGATAGCAAATGAGAATTGTGTGGGTTTCTTTTGTGGAAAACTAGTTTCTGAACCAAATGTCCTTTTTGTTGTTTTGTGTGTGATTCGTAACTTGAGTAAAAAGTCTTTGCATCGTCCCCCAAAGACTATTCGGTATCTTTTATGTAGTCTGGCAACGTCCTTCTCGTCGACACTTTCAACCATCGGGGACATAGTGGTGCAGAGTACGCTTTGACCGACGGTATTGATTATCCTCACATCACCCGTCTTGATACACAATCTCTGCCATCGATCGTTCCAGACCATGACCCTTTTGACCATTTCAATTCACAACCCCTGTGGCCAGGCGTCCTGTCGAAAGATGAACATGATATAGTGACCATTTCTCCAAGTATTGTATGCAATACAGAGGCCACCAAGATAGTAGCAAGGTGTGTTGTAGTGTATGAAATGGTGCATCCAAAATGACATAAGAATGTTTCCCAATGATGGAATAGCCGTGTGGTTTGTGCAAGGGGTCGTCCATGGACAAACGAAACTTGCTTGGTGCTTATGTTAATCGACGTTGTCTGCTCGCATCCAAGAGCCTAATACTAGATAATGAATGAATATCTATTCGTGAGTGCTTCTTACCTATGTTTGTGTGAAGCCTGGCTCTTGATTGCCTGATGAGCATCTATGTTCGTATGTGATTGGCAGCTTGGAAATTGGCAGCAGTTCTGTACTATTCGGCCACACAACACGCTTCATATTGCAACATCTCTCATGCGGTCTTCAACAAACCAGCTCTGCTGGCGCAATGGTAGCGCGCAAGACTTCTAACCATCTCCCCGATGAACTGAGATCTTGAGGCTGTGGGTTCGAGCCCCACGTAGAGCTTCCTTTTTTGCACCAGGTCCACAGCATATAATATAGAGGGCCAGAAGGAGTGTGGTTCCAGATCGTTGGCGAAAAAGTAACTTTTTTTTTTGGTGGCGTTCGGTGTGGATTCAGAAAAGCTTGGCAGATGTCGTCGAATGAATCGTGAACGCCGACGCTGGCCGAGATTAGCCGGCTTGGCGATCAGGAACGTGAGTGTTGAGATTGGGGAAGGTGCAATGGTATCACAAGATATTTGTAGAATAGAGCATGCTAAGCCGTGGCACTTGTCGATGACACACATGTACAGTGAAACGCGCATTCATGTAGTATCAATCTCGCACCAAACGCGTGTTGATGTTTTCAGATCCTCAATGTGTTTTGAAGCCAGTCTTATGAGATGGCAGGTGGAGATACACTTGTCACCATATAAATTTTCGAAAGAGTCGTGATATGCCGTGAGAATTAGGAGCAGGTATCTCTGATGCCAGTGCAGCGGAAGCGACAGATGGCAAGACCGTCGTGCGTAGATGGTGGAAAGTGGAAACCGATGAACGAATGCATTGATAGGTTCCGGCAGCAGCGAGATCTGATGATATAAACAAATGAGAGCTGGAATCAGTATAAACAGATGCCATTTTCCATGTTGTGTCGCAGGTCAAGATAGACCGACATTATCGGCATCGAGTTCCCTCATTAGCAAGAACAGAAGGAGGAAAGCGAAAGCCGAGAAGAAGCATCTACATGTATCTCTACAGGCGATAAGGAGCTCCAGGAACAACAACTTGTATTTCAGTATCTCTTCTCTACAACAAACTGTACACATTCTGAAACCAATCGTATTGCAAAACATCATGAATCGCTTGCCAACGCTTGATCCTCATGTCCTCACCATTGCAGACCTCAAAGAGGCAGCATGCCGCGGTATGCCGGTGATGTATAGAGGTGATGGCAGCTCCATCTATGTGGTTGATCGTTCGGCTGAAAGCAATTTAGACTATTACAACGAAGGAGCTATGGACTTGATCACGTATGTTTCTCCCAAGATATTGGTATAAATCTCGCTCATTCCGCTTTGAACAGTCTAAGAGACAACGAGGCAGCCTTCAATCGTTACAAGATCCGACCTCGAGTATTGGTCAATGTGGCCCAAATTGACCTCGAGACAGAGATGTTTGGTGTAAAAGTACAGAAACCCATATCATTAGAGTGACTGGAATGATGCTGACTCTGTTGGTCAGACTGCAGCACCTTTCGGATTCAGTCCAGCAGCCATGCATGGACTAGCTCATCCAGATGGCGAACTTGCAACCTCGCGCGCTGCAGCAAAAGCAAACATTTGCATGGGTCTATCAGTCTTTGCAACACGAGGTCTTGAAGATGTGATAGCTCAGAGCAGCGGAAACCCGTACTTTATGCACATCTCTATGATCAAGGACAAGGTGGCGTGTGCGAATACTATCAAACGTGCTGAAGGTCAGTGAATGAACAGACTGGCCACCGAGTCTTGGGCTGACGCATACACAGCTGCCGGATACAAAGCCATTTTTCTCTCGGTAGATGTACCGGTACTTGGGCAAAGATTGAATGAGCATAAGAATAAATTCGAGCTACCTGAAGGACTTCGGTGGCCGAATCTGACCGCCGTTGGCGGAGGACTCGAATATGGCGAGCAAAATGTTCTTTCCGTTTGTCCTTCATTCGCTGACTGTGGTAGATGCAACGATTGAATGGCACACCGCGATCCCATGGATGCGATCACAGACCAATCTAGAGATATGGCTCAAAGGTGTCGCATCGCCTGAAGATGTCGCTCTGGCGATACAGCACAAGGTCGATGGTATCATGATCTCTAACCATGGTAAGATCAGATTAGAAGATTGCAGTGTTTGTGGAACCCGAGCTGATTGTACGATTTCTCACTAGGTGGTCGTCAGCTTGATGTAAGCCACGCATGACCTATTTGCAATTGATGACTTACTGATTATGATGTTTGTTTCAGGGGGTTCCTGCAACACTTGATAGCCTTCGAGACTGTGCTTCTGTCGCCAAAGGCAAGATCCCGATTGCGTTCGATGGTGGCGTGAGAAGAGGTAGTGACATCTTCAAAGCATTGGCATTGGGTGCAGATTTTGTGTTCATGGGAAGGGTGCCGATATGGGGTCTTGCTGTAAGCTGCTACCAAAAAAAAAGGTGAGTAATATGCGACTGATGTTCTGGACAGTACAAAGGGCAGCAAGGTGTTGAACTTGCGGTCAAGATCTTGATGGCCGAGTTGCGCATGACCATGGCATTGGCCGGGTAAGTGCACGTCTGGATGTTGAATTGAGACAATGCTGACGTGGTGCTAGATGTCGGACTGTGAAGGAGATAAATCGAGGGCACCTTGCAGTGCTGAAGGGTGACGGTGTGTTGTGCAAGCTGTAGACAGCCGACTTAATCGTACTCTAGAAGATTGGATCTGGAAACCCGTCTGATACACCTAAGAATGCGGTCAAGGAAGCGATCGATATATCTGACGTCGAAGTCGAGACAGATAGGCTTCTTCCGTGGCTTCGATTCGCGGCGAAACTCTAGTTCGAGGAGGTCCGTCTCGCGTATGAGATCTTTGAGCACCAGCTTGTGTGCGATCAAAGCATCATACAGCTGCCTGGCGTTGGCACATGGCGACGGGAGCAGCACATCGATCTGATATCGGAGCTCGTTGCTCAAGCAATCCAATTCAGCTGTAGTCAAGGTCGTGATGTCTCTTTGACAAAACCCCTGAGGCCGGTTGCGCATGTAATTAAATTCGACCAAGTTCTGAGCATTCAATCGTGATTCCCAGTCGAGGAGATCTTCTTGAAAGTCACGAGTATCATTGCGTGCTTTCTTGGAGCGATCGTGTATAGAGTTCAGCTGTTCTTGGTCAGTCAACGCAGACTCCACCGAGTCCGCTGCAGATGATTGCGAATTTGATGGCATTGGAGTGGCTGATGATTTGAAGGTTTGCTGACTTGGGTCAACTTGGTCACTCGAAGGAAAGATCGAAACTCACCTGATCTTCCGAAGTTAGAACTGTATGTCGTAGTTTATCAGTATGCGAGTGATTTGGGGCAAATGAATGCGGGCTGTTCTGTCTTGCGCTACCGCCACGTTCACCAATGTCCGTCATCTTTGCTGACGTTGAGTTGTAGAGATGACGGGACAAATGAGATTAGCCGGAAGAAATGTTGATGTTGTGAGAACACTCAAGGAGGCAATCCCAAATTCATGCGCAGTATCGGTCAGTGAACGAGGTCAGTGTTGCCAGTGCTTAGGCAAGAACAGGAGGTACAAAGAGTCTCCAAGATGTGATCGTTCACTCGTTCCTACCTATTCACTCGCTTAGTGACTCCTTGATTCCCAACTCGTCAGCCAGCGGGCGGGTCTGTCTTTGTTGGTAATCACGGCAGGATTGCCCAACAAGAAGTCGCAAGCGAGGATGATAGAAAGCAGAGTGTGTGATCACGGGAAGAAGTAAGGTCGATTCGTGACATGAAGTTGAAGCAAACGCCAAGAACGAAACGCTCCACCAACAGAGTCCATGCTTCCTGCCTGTTGACCCTCGAATCTCCACTGAACTTGCCCTCAACGTGCCCACTCTCTTCCTGCTCGGATGGGCATGCCGAATAACTGCTTGACCGTGCTCCGCCGAAGAGAGCATCATCGACACGGATAGCGTTCCGTTCTTGCTTCGGCCAAGTCCACGTGAGAAGGTGGGCGACGACGATGTTCTTTCTCTTCTCTCACGGTGAGAAGGAGGTTCACCACAGGTCGACCACATACGAGAACATGACGCGCACAGTGATTACTGGCGAGCCTGAATTTTGGCCTGTGTTTTGACAAAGTTGTACTGTACGGCACCTTTGTTGTGCCTGGCTGCCACTGTAACCAGCCACAGTGCATATGCATGCATCAAACTCTATTATTCCCGCCCAAGCAACCACCCAATATTCCCAGCTTTCCACCAGCCACGAAGAGCATCACCAGTCACCACTCCATTTCTTCTGCCCACTCTCCCCTGGATCTACAACTCTATCCAGATCAAGAAACGCCAGGCTGGGACAGACTTCTTCGGCTCCCCCCACGGGTTGTCCTAATCGCAGAGCCGCGGACCGAGTCGAGCATTGCTCCACCACTTCTCGCACGTCGCTTGCTGTTAAGACCTCCTTCCCAGCCCACTCAATGCGGCAGAAGTGCCTAGACATGGTCGTGTATGTATCATCCCGTCCCTAGGTTCCTTGGTCTCTTGTCGATTGTTTGTGGGTTGTGTGTGCTAAGGTGGGTATGATTTCTTTTCCCAACCATGCGGATGCATCGTGGTGCCTGCCTTCCCACGCGACCCAGAGATGTGACCCATGAGAGAAATTTTCTGTGGTGGCTAGGACGTGCAGTATTTATATCAGCAGGGCGCATCTCTGCACGAATCCGTGCTTGTTTCACTAAGCTCCCTCATAGCATCTCTTCACTCGTTTCACAGAGATGGTTTCTTCTACACTCATCCTGGCCACTCTAGGTGGTCTTGTCACTCGTTCCTTCGCTCAGTCATTGTCAGACAATTTCAACGCTGAAGTCACAGTCGCTTCTGCTACCACTTCGGTGATTCTCAGTGCTAGTCCTGCTTCATCGGGATCATTCACGTCGAATGCAGCTCAGCCTGTTACTCAAATATCTGATGGCCAGATCCAATCGCCGGCTCTCTCGACTGCTTTGCCAAATGGCACCTTGAGTGCCACGCCTGGCATTGTATCTTCCAACGCAACATCTACCGTCGATGCCGCCGCAGCCTCCATCAGTCCTAATGGAGGTATCCTGTACATCGCACCAAACAGCACCACTCCAGACCAATCCAAGCTAGCGGCGCGAAACGAATGTGATGCTCTCATGGACAGCCAACTACCTGGAAAGAGCAGCGTTCCTACCGACTTCAAGTTCTCTGGCAATGTTAGAACCTACTACGTCGCTGCTGAGGAGGTGGCCTGGAACTATGCACCCAGTGGTTGGGACAACTGGCTTGGCGTTCCTGTCCAGAACTCACCCCACGCCGCAGCAGCTGGCTACCTCAACCTTACAGGATCCATCGGTGCAAGCTGGGGCATGGAATTCCAAAAGGCTGTGTACAAGGGCTACACGGATAACAGCTTCACCAACCAGACTGAACAACCTGCCCACAACGGCATCAACGGCCCCATCTTGCGAGGTGAAGTTGGCGACATGATCCAGATCATGTTCGTCAACAACCTGTCCAACCACTACGCGTCGATGCACAGCATGGGTCTCTACTACGGCAAGCAGTACGAAGGTTCTCTATACCCTAACACGACTGATGGCGGCTCGCCCAACGTGCAAGAGCAGGACGCTGTTCCTCCCGGTGGCTGTGCGGTTTACAAGTGGATTATCTCAGACTCGCAGGCGCCTGCTCCTGGTCAGAGCAGTCGTCTCTGGTCATACCACAGTTTCGTCAACATGCCTGCTGATCTGTCTGCTGGTCTTTCTGGTCCTCTGATTGTATACAACAGCGGCGAGATGAACAGCACCATGTCGGCCCACCGTGAATTCGTCGTGACAACTAACACTCACTACGAGGCTCGCTCCTTCATGGCCGGCACCAACGCAAAGAATGCTGGTGTTGATACCAGCAGTCTGCGCGCGACCAACCAGCTCGTCCAACCTTACATCGGCAATGAGTCCTTCTGGGTGCCCCAGTTGACCAACTTCCCTGCTATCCAGCTCAGCGATGCTCAAGGACCCAACTTCTACACAATGAATGGTTATGTGTTTGGCAACGGCGCACCCTACGAGATGTGCCGCAACGATCCTGTCATCTGGTACGTGATGGCATTCGGCGGAGCTTCTCATGTTTTCCACTTGCACGGAAACAACTTCCAGTACAACGACATCTGGCAAGCCAGTCAGAGCATCAATGCTGGTGAGATGTTTACTTTCAACATGAATGCTCAGCTGCCTGGTGTGTGGCAGTTGTTGTGCCATGTCAGCAGTCACAACCTGTTTGGCATGCAGCAAAACTACGTCGTGTACGGTACCGAGGAGGATGGAGAGACTTGCCCTCTGCCGCCGCTGACTGCCAAGTTGGCGGGTAGCCCTTAGGAGGTGATTGGAGGTTGAAAAGATGTAATCTTGTATATATCAAGGCGGCCCTTAGTAATGTTTAGATCAGACGAGTAATAATGCTGAACAAAATTATACCGACTCGGTTGTGTTTGTTTATGCGTCTCCACAGTCAGGGGATGATGTGCGTGTGTATGTCATGCAGGTGATGGGCGCTCGGACCAGTTCTGGGGAGAGCGCGAACTCCCTTGACAGGGAAGGAACGAGTGAAGGCGGCCAACGAACAAACGACAATTCATTTCACTCTCCGACTCTCTGCACCTTCCTTTTCGACACCGCTATTTTCTTCCGACCGCAACATTCGCTCAATCTCGTCAAATCTCAATAACATCAATCCGCCATAGCCCATTCAATTACCCAAGGCGCGACAAGACTCGTCGCCAACGATATCCAGGCGTGCGACACGTCAACTCAGCATCACTAAACACAACAATGGCGCACCGAACGCCCACGCCCGACATCACTATCCAGCGCAACCGCCTGCCCAATCTATACGAAGTCCTAAGTCGCCAGACAAAACCACCAGTCGATCTGTTCAGTTTCTACATCTACATGCGCGATGCTCAACGCAGCGTCGACTACCTCGACTTCTGGTACACACCAATTCCCTTGGTCGCCTGAAAATACACACCAAAACTAACCCAAACTCACAGGCTGGACGTATCACAACACATGTCGCTATGCCGACACTATGTCCGTGGTCTTCATCGTAGTGTGCTAGCAGAAACACCCGAGCTGGAGAAGAGTGGCAGCAAGCGTAGTTCGCAAGTCCTGGACCTCTACGATGATAGCGTCATGGCCGGCCCCAGCGCTGACAAGGACACTCGTGTGTCTGCCTTCTTGCGCGGCGACAATGGCAGCATGCACTCGCCCAGCCAATCTCTTGGTAGCAACAACTTCGATCAACAAAACAATCGCCGTAGCATGGTCGACAGCACCCAAGACACCAGCCCCTACACCCAGGATCAGTCTCCTACCGGTACTACCGTTTCCAGACAGGACATTCGTGCCAGCGCTGAGAAGATCTTGTACACGTACCTGCTGCAAGGCTCGGAACGCGAGATTATCATCCCCGTCGGCATCCTTGAGCAGGTCACCGACTCGATCGAGAACCAAGGCCGCGACGACCCGGAAGTCTTTGATAACGCAAAGGACTACGTCTTCCAAGCCATGGAGCGCGATGCCTTCCCGGGCTTCCTCCGCGCAAAGGCTCTGGGCAACATAGTACAGCCCAGCATGATGTTGAGACTGGTCGTCGGTCTGGTCGCTTTGTTTGCTGCCATCTGGACAGCCTTTGTCCTCATCTTCCTCGACATGAGCAGAAGCACAAGATGCTGGGTAAGTCGACTTTCTTCTCTTCCTTCGACGTGTTTACTGATAGACTCCCAGGTCATCTTGCCCTTCACCGTTGCCATCTACTTCCTCGTCTCACACCAGTACATGCTAGATCCCATCCAGGCGCTTCTGGGCTACTCGGAGTACACCTTTGCCAATTACTTCAAGGTCAAGGAAAACTTCGTCCACCGCCTGCTGACGCGTCGTACCATGATGTGTCTTATGTGGATTGCGATCATTGATGCTGCCGTCTGCTGTCTCTTCATCTTCGTCCCTGGCAAGAGGCTGTGATTCATCGGACGACCAGAAGCCCATCGCTTGAGGTGATGGATGGCCCCATCTACTTTCTATTCTCTCGCTGTTACCGACCGTTGTTATGCCCTCCGACACTTCATTACTCTTCTTCATGTCATTATTGTTCTGTCTCTTCTTCTTCTTCTTCTTCTTCTTCTTCTTCTTCTTCTTCATACCCTTTCTATCTCTATACCTCTTTTCTTATTCTTTCATTTCTCTCCAGGCGTGGCGTTTTCTATCGGTCTGGGCTCGGGACAAGGATAGGCTCGATTCAAGTTTCGAACTCTTTTTCTTCTCACTCGTTCTATCAAAATGGAGATTTGGCCAATGTCTTCTTCTTGATTGCTCTGTATGACGCTTTTCCGATCCTGTAGACCCTGGTATGCTTCGTCATATGATGCTCAATTCTCTCGCAATGTCATGCTCCGTGCCTTTGATCTCTCCTTCATGTCATCAACGCTGCACAGAGGACAATCATACTGTTCTCTCCTGGAAATTATTATGTATTGTCACAGGCTCTTACACGGTTCTTGTAAAGTACTTTGAAGTACACAGATGAAAGCAACCTACCTGTCAAATCATGATGAACCCTCCCGACTTCCCACGGCGACAGAGTAATGGGGAAGCTATCAAAATGCGCAGTCATTTCTAGTGATCAAAAGATGTGTCCGGAGAGAGCCTTGTCGAGTATTGGCTCTCAGTGGGCATTGCTTTTTTTTTCTCTTCTCGAGCCATCGTGCATTTGGACAGCTTGTAATGCTGGGAGCACGAGTGACACCTGCTTGACAGGAACCCCGGGATAGTCAGTCCAGGCGATAAATACAGACGTAGCCAAAGATGCAAATATGAGAAGCATGTTCAGAGTAGTATTTCGGTTTCGTGCCGAGCAGTTTATGGTCATGATATAGGGACAGAAGAAAACAAGGAAGGGGTATCGCAAGAATGGAAGAAAGAGCCAAAGCCAAGAAAAAGAGGAAACACCAACAAAGCCACAACGCCAGTCCAAAGCAACCCTCGTGGAAGGATACAAGAAACAACTCGAAAGCTGTACTTTCTACTTGCCGACCTCGGCGAAATGTTCCTGTTCGATATAACTCCATTCGGGCACATCCTTGACCTTTTTCCACAGCTCTTTCTCCAGCTTGATGGCAGCTTTGTGGTATGGGGTTTGCTCGGCATTGTAGCGTCTGCAGTTGACGCAGATGAGAGTGGCGTCCCTGATAAAGTCTTCGGGAGTCTCGTAAGCGTCGTTTTCGAGTTTTTGTTCCATGGTGCTGAGGTCCATGGGCTGTTTGATGACTTCGTAGTAGTCGAGGACCTCGTCTTTGTTGACGGGCTGGAGGAAGGGCCATGCGTGGGTACTGTTTTGGAGGGCGGAGAGAAGGTGCATGAGTTGAGAGTGGTTGGGATTGTGGCGGGGTTGACGAGCGAGAGCGTCCATGTCCAGACTCCAGCCGGTCTCCTTGATTGCAGCTATAGTGAGAGGGTCGATGGAAGGAAGGGAATCACCTTTCTTCAGACCCTTCCACTGCGCTGGCGGAGGATGGACTTCAAAGGATTTCGAGACAGCCTTGATCTTTGCATGAACGGCGGCCTTTTGTTTGAGCAGCAGACGACCAGACTCGAGATAGCGGATCTTGGGGAGCATGCTGCACTGCATGATTGTGCCTCCCTCGTAATCCTTGATGTATCCCATCCAGCGCGGGCGTTCGAGGGTAATCTCCTTTGTGAAGCCTTGCTTTTTGAAGTAGCCAATGGCGTAGTTGTCGGCGTAGGTCAGGAAGTGCATGACGTCCGAGGTGGCCTTGACGTAGTCTTTCAGATGCGACATGAGGTGGGCGCCGTAACCTTTGACTTGCTGATCGCTGCTTATAGCGCAGAAGACGATTTCGGCGAACTGGCGGCCCTTGAAGGGGCGGTAGGTGATGCCACCCACGACTTCGAGTGGTTTCTTGACGATGGCCATGGACAGATGGGTGCGGTCGTAGACGAGGCGGGCAATGTAGTCTTTGGGCATCTTAGGCAGTTGTTTCTGAAAGATACATTTGAGCCCCGTCAGGATGATGTAGCTCTCGTGGTCGCCGTCGTTGTTGACTGCTCGGAACTCGATCTCGCCATTGCGTTCCTCGATGACGGCGGGCTTCTCGGGGAAGGGCACGACGCGAGGTGCTGTCGAGTGGACGGCGTCTGCGGTGTCGTGTGCGAGTGTGGGCGTGGGCGTGGGTGAGGTTGACGACTTGAAGCGCTTGCTGTCGGCTACGGACTCGTCGGGCGACTCGGCTTTGCGCTTGGCTGTAGACGCAGCCTCATCCTTGACGACTGCCGGCGCCATGTTGCTGTGTGCTTGTGCTGTGAGTCGCGTCGCCGTCGCTCCCTGTCCGTCACTCGCATGTGAAGGTCCAGAGCTCGGACCTGCTTGGACCTGCGGAGAAGCCTCTTGGCATTTGCTGACTTCACCGCAGCTGCCTGCTTTGTCGCTGTCAGTCTTCTGCAGTCCCTCCCTGCACGGCTTTTGTGATTGCTCAACCCATGTCTTTCAATGGCTACTCAGTTTCCAGCATTGCCGTCATCATGGATTGTGCCACTCTGGCCCTCTCTAAAGATTTTCATGCGGAACGAGCACAAAGAGGTCATTGGAAACAAACGCATCCGTGTTCACAATCTAGGCAGCATCCCGTGACATGCTCAGACATAAATGCGACTGCCTGCCTATAAAAGTACCCACCCGCAACGCACGTCTAGCTCTTTCCATCCAACTCTTTGTTTCTGCTCATCCAGCTTTCAGACACTTCTCACATAGCTTTGTATCTACCCTAGGCAGGCTCAGATAGCAAACACCTCACACTCCATCTTCCAACTCCTTCCTCCAACTTAAATACCTATCAAGAATCACAAGTCTTTCCATCTCATCTCATCCCCCACCGAGACTTGATCATCATGTCTGTCTTCGGCAATCACATCTGTGGTTGTTACTACACGTCCTCCTACTACAATCGCAGCTACCTCCCTCAAGTCCACCTGGACTCCCACACCACCATCACCCCTCTTTACTTCACCACCAGACTCTCGCAGACTTTTCACAATCCCTCTGGACGCCAACTTCCGGAAACTCGCTACACATTCCCCCTGTACGACGGTGTCGCCGTGACTGCCTTCACCTGCACTATCGGTGACAAGGTCATCAAGGGCCATGTTGAGCAAAAAGAGCAAGCTCGCAAGACCTTTGATGACGCTGTCAGCAGAGGTGAAACTGCTGGTCTTCTCGAGTCCCTTCCCACCGGCGTCTTCGGAGTCACCCTTGGCAACATCCCTATCGACGCTTCAATCAAAGTCGACATCACCTATGGAGGCGAGCTCAAGCACGATGCCCAGACTGATGGCTTGCGCTACATTCTTCCAACCTCGATCGCTCCTCGTTACGGCAACTACCCCGGCGAACTCCTCAAACTTGATTCAGCCACCCCCAAGAACATGAAAATCACTGTCGATATCGACATGACAGGCTCGAACATCCGCAAAGTCCAGTGTCCCTCCAGCCACTCTATCGCTTTGGACATCGGAACTCTGTCAACCGCTCCTGACTCTACCTTCGACATCTCAAAGGCATCTGTCTCCTTGACTCACAACACAACCGAGCTCGGTTCAGATTTCGTCTTGCAAATCCTGGTCGACGACATTGGTTCTCCAAAGGCCATCCTCGAGAAGCATTCCCTGCCTGGTCGTCAAGCTCTCATGGCAACATTCGTGCCGCGCTTCAACCTCAAATCTATCAGACCAGAAATTATCTTCATCGCAGATCAGAGTGGCAGTATGTCAGGTGCCAAGAATACTGCTCTTGTTGCTGCTCTTAAGACGTTCCTCAAGTCTTTGCCACCTGGAGTCCGCTTCAATATCTGCGCTTTCGGATCACACCACAAGTTCCTCTGGGAGAAGAGCGTTCCCTACAACCAAGAAAACTTCAATCATGCTCTCAACTTCGTGCAAGGCTTTGGCGCCAACTATGGTGGCACCGAACTCTTGCAACCCGTCAAAGCCGCTTTCAAATCGCACCTCCGCGATATGCCCCTCGAGCTCGTTGTCCTGACTGATGGCGAGATCTATGCAGAGTCTCAGCTGTTTGATTATGTCAACAGCCAGATCTACAACGAGAAAGTCAATGCCCGTTGCTTTGTGCTCGGTGTTGGTCGTGATGTCTCTCACACTTTGGTCGAAGGCTTTGCTCGCGCTGGTAACGGTATCGCCCAGTTCATCACTGACGGCGAAGTCATGGACTTCAAGGTTGTCCGTATGCTCAAAGCTGCTTTGTATCCCCATATCAAGGACTGTCGCTTGGAAGTCAAGTATGATGAGGCAGATGATTTTGAGATGGTCGAGAGTGTAGTTCCTACTCAGGTGGTAGAGGCATCTGTCTCCGCAAACCAGCCCAAGACGTCCATATCGCTGTTTGACCAGTCCATTGACCTCACCGATGCTCCCGAAGAGGATTCTGATCGCTATGCTCATCTTCCTGACGTTGCTCTACCTGAATCCATCCAAGCACCCAATGTCATCCCTGCCCTATTGCCCTTCAACCGCACTACTGTGTATCTGCTCTTACAGGAAACGAGCAAGACTCCCAAGTCTGTTGTTCTGCACGGTACCTGTTTAGAGGGCCCACTAACATTGGAGATACCCATCAAGAGAATCGACAATCCTAACTACACCATCAACACTCTCGCCGTCAAGAAGAGTAACCAAGAGCTTGAAGAAGGCAGGGGCTGGTTGACAACCGCAAAGGAGGGTAATGAGCTCATCAAGGATAAACATTCCTCCCGCTTCGACGAATTGGTCGAAAAGGAAGTCGTCCGCCTCGGCATTGACTACCAAGTTGCCAACAAATGGTGCTCGTTTGTTGCTGTTGAGCCCAACCAGGAAGGCAAGAGCACCATCGAAACCAAAGTTCAAGAGGACATGGGTCAGGAATCTGATGCATCTCCTCACGCAATGTCAGGCATTCGATACCGCCGCCGAGCTATGCGCTCTCCACTCAGTCCCGCCAGTAGAGGCTCGTTTGGTGGAGGTCGTGGCGGTGGACGTGGTAGTCGTGGCGGTGGTGGTCGCAGTGGTATGGCTCTGATGTCAGCATCGCCACCTCAGATGCTGCAGTCTCAGGCCATGTCCATGAACCAACCTCAGTCCGCTATGCGCCCGGTGCCTGACATGTCAATTTCAACAAGTCATAGTCTCTTCGGCTCAATGGAGATGCTGAAAGCTCCTCCTTCCTTCGTCGCTCCTCCTCCTGCTGCTCCGCGTGCATATGCACCGGCAGCTCCTTCTTTCCCACAAGGTGCTCCTTCCATCTCGTCTTCAGCTGCTGCCTTGTTCAGCTTCCCTACCTTGGCATCTTCAGCTGAGCCTTCTCCTCTTGGCAGCCCTCCTCCTAGTACTGAAGACGCTCTTGCCATTCCTACCAATGACATCTTGGCAGCAGTCAGAGCTCTTGTTGACCTTCAGTCGTTCGATGGTCACTGGGACTGGAACGAGGCTCTTTACACCTTCTTTGCCTCAGTCATCGTCAAGATCAGGAACGCTGGGGCCCAAGAGGACCCAACGCTGGCTACTGCATTGGTGCTGGCATGGTTGAAGACGTCAGCAGCTGACTACAGCGACCTTTGGGAACTGGTCGGCGACAAGGGCTCTGAGTGGCTTCTGACTCAGGAAAACTCTGAACAAATTATGAGCACTGCTATGAGTATTCTCACTGGTCACACTTGAAAGCTTGCAAATACTGTGTCGCCACAGAACGCACGTCAGAAACAAGACGTTGAGCAGATTGGAGGCAACAGACAGTCTCATTGGTGATGGATGGTTGAGCAAAGTTATTTCAGTTTTTGATGAAACAAGATGCAGAGGCCAGAAGAGGCTGAGAAAGTGCTCCGAGCTGGATTGTCCTTAGATAGTCTGCAGAATACATGTTGCCAAAATTTTGTTGAGCAAGCTTGAGTATCCCATGGTGGTCACCGAAGATGACATTGAGTTGATATGCGAATGAGCTATTTCGAGCTCATCGGTCCACGTGAGTGCCATACTTTCAGAACTCATTGTGCGTCACCCGTTTCCCCAACGTTATTTCACGAAGGCACACACTATGTCCTGACAAGATATGAGGACTAGGAAAGAGTATGCTATGAGCAGATGGATCCATTCTACGTACACCAATCCTTGGCTTTGATTCTGCAGAGGCTATCAAGGAGGCAGGTACGAACATTGCTGCAAGTACTGCTTGAAAGAGGCCTTTGAAGATACTGCTACTCAGCATAAAAAGTCATCATGTGCGTTTTTTTTTTTCGCCTGTCAAGAGGGATCGAGTTATATGGTTCAGGGCAAGAATATGAGTATATCGAGAAAATTTTATCAATGTGGCATGTGTTTCAGACAAAAATGTCAATGGATCAAGTCAAAGTAGGAGCAACGGGGGCAATGTTGTTGTAGAGTATCAAGCATGTCATGAAACTCATATTGTCTATGTATAAAGATGTCTATCATCGTATGGAATGGTAGTCCTATCGTATCTCATGTGTGCTGAAGCTTGTAACGCGTGTGAGTTATGGAATTATACACTATCTCCAAGAGATAGAGCAGGTTCCAGAGAGTCTCTTTCTATTCAAAACTCTGCAAATCCGGCGCTAGTTGGAATATGGATATGTATTTATACAGTTCACACATCGCCCCGTTGCTGCAAGAAGAGAGTGGTCCATAGTGCTCGGTGGGCTCGTCATTAACAACACCTTGGCCTCTACGATACCTGAAGTGCATCAAATATATCGGCAATCTGCGTTGTGTTGTACCCTACCGCCAGAGCGCACTGAAGCAGAATCCTAGCCTTCTGAGGATCAAGGTTGCCACTAGCGATGGACCAGTCATTGCTTTCGGGCGAAACAAAGCCGTTCATCGTACGAGTGGAAAATACCAATGGGATTCCAGTCTCATTGTAGACGGCTTGAGCAACCTTTCTGCCCGCTGACGTCCAGCCACCAGCACCAGTGCCAGCAAAGACGATGGCTTCGGCACCTGATTCGACAGAGGCGCGGATGAGCTCTGCGTTGCTGTCTTGATGACCATAGAGAATGTCCACATGAGGCAAGGAAGTCAGGTTCAATGCTGCAAGATCAAAGAAAGGTTTACCGGGGGGTGTGGCGGCTGAGTAGTAGAATTGCGGGATCGAGTCCAAGAAGAAACCAAGATGGCCTTGTTCAATGGCTTTGAATGTGTCCAACGAGTTTGCGTTGTTCTTGACCACATAGAAGGCACTGTCGATCCTGTCGTTCAATGTTACCATCGTGCCACGGCCCTTAGCCTCGGGAGTAACAGCCAGTGTGACTGCTTGATACAGATTCAGAGGACCATCCGCCGAAGTAGCGGTAGAGGGACGCATTGCACCGACAACGACGACAGGCTTCTTGGATCCGATGGTGAGATCCAAGAAGAATGCAGTCTCTTCAAGAGTATCCGTACCATGGGTCACCACAGCACCGCTTGAGGTGTTTTTGGCGAGCTCGGCTGTGATTTGACGATTAAGTTCCAGGAGAACAGTGGCGTTTATGTTTCCCGAGTCTACGTTTGCGACTTGGACGCCATTGATGTTTGAGATGTTGAGCAACTCTGGCACCGCATCAATCAGAGTTTGAATTGCTACAGCTCCAGCAGTATAACCGGTCGTCTGAACACCCGAACCAGCAGAGCCAGCAATAGTGCCACCTATGAACTGTTAGTGGATTGATATGACCATCGTGGAAGTTGGTTGACATGCCGGTGCCGAAGATGGTAACATTTCCTAGACTGGCGTTGACACTGGCTACCGACTGGCGTATCTCGAGTTGTGGGATGGTAGGCAGAGCAGCGGCATGGCTGAGAGAGCCCAGCGTAGCAAGAAGGGATAGGGTTGTGAGCATGTTGTAAAACCACAAGATGGATTCCTTCCGAGTACAGGACAGGAAATGGGATTGAGCGAGAGACGAATGGAACGAGAGTGAAATGGAGTGGTCTATGATCGCGCAGACTTACAAGTACGACAGACTCATGTTTTATATAGCCTCAGGTCTGAACCCTTCTGTCCCAATGATACGAACGGGAAAACCTGCTCTCAACACAGGCGGTCCACTATCGGCGAGGGTGATGCACGTTTCCACACTATCATGCTTGACCGTGGCTTAGATCGCGGTGAGCAGAAGGGTTTGGTGAGCGATTTTGACATGGTCGAGTTATCGAGGGGTAATAGTTTCTCTCGCAGAAACCTTGCCGGTTGACTATTACCCCTTCAAAATGACCGAAGTGGATAGGTGCACGCCTATCACGACACCGATGAAGTTGGGATCTTGGCTTTGACCCCAGCGGCCTTGGGGTCGACTGGGCACCCCAGGTAGATGTTGTGAAGAAGTGGACGTGCAGCGATATCGCTTCCGAAAGCTGCCGATGATGAGCATCAAAGAAGGTGTTGATAAGGACACCGCGATGAAAGGTTGAGTGAAGAAGGAAGGTCAAGGCGTGCTATGCTGAGTAGAGGTCTAACACGGCCAATGGCAACTTAGCCGGCAAAAGATAGGCGTGCAACCTGGGGTCTGATAGAGAAAAAGCAGTGTTGACTGCTGATAAGACACGATAAAGATTGAGATGATTGTAACATCTCCGAAAGACACATGCAGCCGTGCAGTCCATCATATTTGCTACGGCTCTCATGCATTCAAGACATGCACGGGTTGGTCACATCTGTACACATGATTGAGATTTGGAAAAAAAAAAAAGACGTGAGTTTCATGAGGCGATTCATTGCGGCCTACGGATATATTGAAGCACTGTATGCCAGCGCCAGACAACAATGAATCCATTCCCACTTTTGTTGACCGTAGCATCTTCGAGTACATGTCCCGCTTACTTGAGGGGGATGAAACGGGAAGAGTGGGTGGCACCAATACCGGGGCGACCGTGCTTGACGGGCTTGCTGGAAGAGTGTTAGAGAGCTGATCGAGACAGTCTGACTGGGTAGCGGGAAAACTTACTATGAGATGGAGAATTCACCAAGGTAGTGACCGACCATCTCGGCCTTGACTTCGACCTGGTTGAACTCCTTACCGGAGTAGACACCGACGACGGAGCCGATCATCTCGGGGACGATGATCATGTCACGGAGGTGGGTCTTGACGAGGTCGGGCTTCTCGTTGGGCTTGGCCTCCTGCTTGGCCTTGCGGAGCTTCTTGATCAGGCCCATGGGCTTGCGCTTGAGACCACGGTTGAAGCGTCTGCGGGCACGGGCGTGGACGACATCACGGAGCTGCTCGGAGGAGAGGTCGAGGAGCTGGTCAAGGTCGATACCACGGTAGGTGAACTTCTTGAAGGATCTCTTGGCCTTGAGGGCTGTTGCGAGGGCTCAGTCAGTCCATGTTCCATCTTCCTGCACCCCTTTCGTGGCCTGTCCACAGGGTTTTATGCCGTTGCGCGGTGTCGCGAAGGGGTGCGGTGCGTAAAGAGTCATCTCATACCGGCAGCCTCCTCGGCGTTCTGTGGGCAGCAAGTCAGCAGGTGTTGATGATGGGCAGAGAGATGAGCTGGCGCAGACGTACGTATTCAGAGTCGGCCATTGTGTCGATGTGGTCGGTGGTCGAAGTTGTCGGACGCAAGCTGGTTTCGAAGGCGCTGTGGAGCAAATTCGAACAAAAATCGAGTGCCTCTCGCTTCGCCCGTCCGTGCGTCTCACGTGACCTTGGCCAGCCAGACAGCGAATTCCCCAAGCACCTTGATAAAAGCGATCTTCAGAGTGATTGCGAGTCGCTATGAAATGGCATCTAATTAATTGTTCGTGTAGATCTAATTACATGTGTTGATTCACGATTTCCCAAGAGTCGCAAAGCCCTCTTCCAAGTAATAGTCACGAGTACAAATGTCACATGTGAACAGAAACAGCACAAGATGGTCATGGAGGTAATGTAGAGTTCTCCATTCGGGGCCCTGGCAACAAATAAAGCATTCAGAGTATGGCCGTGCCTTTTGCGGCTGTAGCGTAGAGACCTGTTCCCATGCACCCGACTGCTCCCACAAACAGAACCACCCTTTCGCACCAGTTTTTTTCAACAGAGGTTGCGAGACGCTTAGTCGAAGAGACCGAAGCCCATGTCGTCGTCGGACTCCTCCTTCTCCTCGGCCTTCTCCTCGGCGGGGGCAGCCTCGGCGGCACCACCAGCAGCAGGAGCAGCACCACCAGCAGCGGCGGCACCACCCGAAGGAACGGAGGCGAGCTTGGCGGAACCCTCGGTGATCAGCTATAGGGTGTGTGAGTATTGCGCGTGCGAACAAGAAGAATTTGCGTGTCGGCGGGCGTGTGCGTACCTCCTGGATGTTCTTGCCGGAGAGCTCAGAGATGAGCTTCTCGAGACGGTCACCCTCGGCGTCGACACCGACAGAGGAGAGGACGGACTTGACGTCCTCGGCAGAGGGCTGCTCGTTGCCGGCGAGGTTGAGGAGGAGGTAGGCTGCGAGGTACTTCATTTTGAATTTCTGGATGCGCGCAAAATCCTGTCAGTCGGGCGGTGCGATGCGAAAGGCGGTTGCGAAGAAGTGGGAGTTGACTGTGTGCGAGAGAGAGAGACTCACGGTGGGAGTTGATAAAACAGCTGAGAATCAATCGATTTAACCGCGGTTCTTGAGCGGAGACTGAGACTTCCTGTTCGTGAGAGTCGTGGTAAATTCTGGGAAGTTCGGCGAGCGAAAAAGGTGCTGAGTGTGAATTTGCCAAGAAGCCGTCTTGGCGACATGCTCTCGAGTGCACAGACCAAGGCTGCTTGCGGTCACCCTGGCCGCGCTGGGCGATACTTAAGTCGACAGTCGGAAGGCCGTCCTCAATTCTCATCTGCCCCCGTCTGCCTGTCGCCCTTGTCCGTCGCATCTCCGTCCCTCTGCGACCCTCCAGCATCGGCTGCGACCACCACAGCATGCCTGCTTCTGGCTCGACGACAATTTGCTATCTCTGAAGACATCCGTAGCCATGAGCGTGAGTCTTCTGCTTCTGGCCTGACCGCACGTCGCTCTGCTCAACCTGGCTGACGCGACCGACAGCTCCTCAACTCCATCCTGTCGTCCATCAACGGCGACCAGCCCGCTCCTCCTCGCTCCCAAACACTCCCCTCCACCGTCCGATCGAATCCGCCGTCACGCAATCCCACTCCTCAGCAAGTGCCACCGAAACGGAAAGCCGACGACGCTGCCAGCGACTTCAAACCAAAGGTCGCCAAAACCGAGGCCAATACTTCGAGATTTGAACAAAATGCCTCCCTCGCTCCGCCTCCTTCGCGCAGCACTACGTCCTCCCCAGCTCAGAGAGCCGCTGTCCCGCCACCCAAGGCTGCCATTCCCTACCGAGGTAGCGGCCCCGCTGCAAAAGTACAACCATCAACGAAACCTGCCGTCACTCCATCTGCCCCTGTGAGACCATCGCCGGTGTCCACTGCTTCTTCGACTGCACCTGCGTCCGCTAAAGGAGGTTATCTGGCTGTCCTGGAACGCGCGAAACTAAATGCCGAAGCTTCCAAGCTAGCCGGTCAAATCAAGCACAAACCAGTCGAGAAGCTCACCAAGAAAGATCGCCAACGTCTTGTCGAGGAAGCTCGTGCTGCTCAAAAGGGCAAATCCCTGCTGAACAAGGACGCAAAGACTGGTCTGAAAGCTAGGGGCAAGAGTGCTGAGCCTTTGGTCGACTTGAAGACTGGTGTATCAGCCAAGGATAAAAGGAAACCTGTCGAGGTCGCATACAAAGGCACTATGCGTCCAAATGCTCCTGCTGCTCCTGTCTATCGTGGTACCATGGGAGGCCCTGGTGGTGGTGCCGCCGCTCGGAAACCACTCCCCAAGGTAGTAGCACCCAGCAGGTCTGGTTATGGCGCTGGTCGTCGCTACGCTTCATACTCCGACGAAGAAGATGAGGAAGAAGACGATGAGCCAGAAGACGACTATGAATCGGGATCCGACATGGAGGCTGGTGTCGATGAGATGTACGAGGAAGAAGAGGCATCCACGCGTATCGCAAAGCGTGAGGACGCCATAGCCTTGGCCGAGGAGAACGAACTCAAGCGCCAGAAACTTGAGCGCAAACGCAAGCTCGAAGAACTTGCGTCGAAGCAGAAGAAACGCACGTACTGAACGCTCGACGCACCTTCACTCTATACATACCTCGCTCGATATTTTCCTCTCTACAAACTGGATTGGAGTAAAATGATCCCATTGGAGGCGTTTCTTTTTTTCTTTAATCTTGCTTTTTTTGTCTTCGGTATCTGGGAGCGAAGGGGAATGCATTGGGCCGGACAATATTGCTACGAATTGCATGATATCATTCCACCAGGGTGCTTGCGGGCACCCTTCTACACACTTTATCTTCTTTCTGCCTTGCTTGACTTTGAGCGCTTGATCCCTATACGAGACGTCGACCCACAACGTACCCTCTTATAAGATTCCAGCCATGATGAATCGGATACTAGTTTGCCATGCCATTTCTACTGGTCACAAGTGTGGTCATATAGTGTCAGGGTAGATATCTTGTTCATCGCGAAACTCATATCGACAGCGTCCGCATCACAAGTACGACTGTTGACTAATGTTGACCTATGTAAAGAGATATGTGTGAAGATGTATACATGAGCCTGCCGTGCAAGGTTCAAGCAATACTGCCTTATATGCATTGCCTTCCTGCTTTGAGATTGTGTCTTCCATCACGCGTATAGACTGACATTCGGATGTATGAATCCTCTAGCGATATATTATGCGTATTGGGACCGACTTGCATAATTCGCCATCCATTTCCTGTACTGGCAACATCCTCCTTCCCCACGATTGAAGAGCCGTATATAGAAAAAGGTTTGATTTCTCGTTGTCAAGTTTTGGTCTTAGACTGTCAAAGATGACTGAGATACGCCGAAGTCTCCGAATACGCCGAGCAGCCAGGGCGCCGTTCAATAGGCGCCCTGTAAGAATCCATTGCTCATCGAGCCAATCCTAATTTTTTTCTTGCAGCCCAAAAGGTTATTGCATCTGCAGGAACTATTTCGCCATCCTTCGTACCTGCCTAAAGAACATCGTGCTACATTCTTTCGTTACAAATCCATCTTCGAGAAACTCCCCCTTCTCCCGGACAAAGGAAGCGAATTATTCTTGCGCAGGCGAAGGATTGCGTGATTCGACAACATAACAACGCCCTCGAGCAATAGAAAGTGCTAGGACTTCTTTCATTCTTTCCTTTCCGCCTCCTTCTCCTACTTGGAAATTTCCAAAGGTCTACGATATCTTCCAGACGATCAATATGCAGCCCTCGGAACATGGACAACACGGCTTCGGCACGCTCGCCGTACACGCCGGATCGCCGCATGACCCTACTACTGGTGCTGTGATTGAGCCAGTAAGTTTTGTTTTTCAATTAAAAGCCTACCTCTCGGCAGTCTGTCGAATATTGTTCCTTGATATCGGATGGTCTCAGGCTGGATCTATGTTAGCATCCTGGAATTGATCATGTCTTACAATATTGTGTCTGGATGTAGAGACAGAGGTCTGCTCAAGTCACCGAGTTATATTGACTAACACAATCATCAGATTTCTCTTTCAACAACATATGCCCAGACTGCTGTCGGTCAACCCGTTGGCGCATACGAGTACACTCGTAGTTCAAACCCCAACCGTGACAACTTCGAGAACTGCATCGCAGCACTTGAGAAGGCAAAGTATGCTCTTGCTTTCAGCTCTGGCTCCGCAACTACCGCCATCATCCTGCAATCTCTGGCTACTGGCTCTCATGTCGTCAGTGTATCCGACGTTTATGGTGGCACCCACCGTTACTTCACCAAGGTCGCCAAGGCTCACGGCGTCCATGTCACATTCACCCCCAGCATCGAATTGGATGTCGAGGCTTTGATCAAGCCTGAGACCAAGCTCGTTTGGATTGAAACACCATCAAACCCTACTCTTTCTCTGGTCGGCATCTCAGCCGTGGCCGCAGTCGCTCACAAGCACGGCATTCTCGTGGTTGTGGACAACACCTTCATGAGCCCTTACATCCAGAACCCTCTCGAGCACGGTGCAGACATTGTGGTGCACAGTGTGACCAAGTACATCAACGGCCACAGTGACGTTCTCATGGGTGTTGCAGCTTTCAACAGCGACGACCTCAAGGAGCGCCTCGGCTTCCTCCAAAACGCCATCGGTGCCGTACCTGGAGCCTTTGACTGCTGGCTCGCACACCGTGGTGTCAAGACCCTCCATCTCCGTGCTCGCGAGGCCAGCCGCAACGGTAAGATGGTCGCAGAGGCATTGGCAGCATCCCCTCTCGTTCGTGCCGTCAACTACCCTGGTCTCGACTCCCACCCTCAGCGCAAGATTGCTCTCAAGCAGCACAGAGACGGTCTCGGCGGTGGTATGCTCTCTTTCCGCATCCAGGGCGGCAAATCTGCTGCTGAGCGTTTCTGCGCAGCAACTAAGATTTTCACTCTGGCCGAGAGTCTGGGTGGTGTTGAGAGTCTGGTCGAGTTGCCTGCTAGCATGACACATATGGGTATTCCCAAGGAGCAGAGAGAAGCCGCTGGTGTATTTGACGACTTGGTCAGAATCAGCTGCGGTGTCGAAGAGGGCGAGGACTTGGTCAAGGATGTCATGGCAGCCTTGAAGAAGGTTTCAGGAGAGACCAATGGTGTTGTCAACGGTAATGGAAGCGCTTAGATATAGAGCATATGAGATGCGCCTTTTGTATAGACGAGTTTGTCTAGAGTCCGTTGCATCAATCATCGATGTCTGCAAACTACTGATACCCCACCTGCGATGTTCGTCTAACATTTCTATTCACAGCGTCGCTCTTGCCCACACTGTCACTTTAACTCAATGCATCATCTCTGCTTGCTGCATCAACTCTACTCGCAGCATTGGCACTACTTATCAGCATCACTTCCCATCGCTGCATCATCTCTGTTCGCTGCATAGCTACTGGCGCATACGCCTGATACCCTTCCCTTTACCATCTACCATCCTCAGTCGCCACGGTTGCGACTTCGCAGTCTTCAACATCCATGGCTGCGTCCCCTCGGCCTTCGTTCTCGCACTCCCAAGCCCCTTCCGGACAGCTCGAGTGTTAGATCTTTCGCTTTCCCCCTATTCCTTAACCAAGATCTTGACTGACTCATTCGCAGTGCAAGGACGAAGATGAGAGACCTGCTGTAACCACACCAGACGTCCAACAAGCCGATCCAAATCACAATTCACAATGCTCGCTCTCGACTTGTCTCCAACGTCGATAAGAGGCATCACGTAACAATGTAGGTATGCATAATTGTCTCCTCACTCTTGGATAGCATCATTCGATACATCGGACTTGGAGAGTGCCTCTTGACATAATCTATGAAAGCACCCTACTCCTTGGCCACTCTAGATACTCGGCCCACTCGTCTCCTAGAACCTCCTCAATCCGTTGTAGAAGCTTACTTGGCCAAGCGTCGAAAGGCCACATGGTATCCGATCTCAATCTCATGAGAACTGTATAGTAGCCAAGGATCAACAGAGCGATGGGTTTCCGTGCGATCAGCATGTTGAGAAAGTGCTTCTCGATCTCGATGGGCCAGATTTGTATCAATCGGGCATCGGGGTGTAAGTTTGGATGGTCCTCCAAAAGACTGATGAATGAAAAGATCTTCCTTGTTGCATCGAGACAAACTGGTTTGTCGGTGTCGGAAGTGCAATGAGACGAGATCAATTCGTGTAGAATTGGGTAAGGTGGGTATTTGGGCATCAGATCCTGCTGCCAGGGGTCTTGGTCGTCTAGATTGGGTCCCGCGTCTGGGTCACGGTGAATGCCTTCCATCTGCCATTGACGCTCCATGACTGTTCTTATGCCTCTTGTCATGTGGAAGGAATTCAGTATGTCGCTGATGGGATCAGAGCCCTTGCTGGCTCGATAAGGATGTTGGTACAGCGGCTGAGCCAGGGCAATGACCGATGTGATGGCAGAAAATTTGACTACCACGTTGACGTTCTGCTTGTTTAGATTCATCAGATGTGGACGAACCAGAGTAAGCGCAGAGTTCTGGTGTGCACAGGCTCGATCTAAAAGCCTTGTCCTTGCAGGTTGTTCGGAGAATAGGAGCAGTGCTGACAAGCTTAGAATGCTGTGTAGCACGTATGGCAAAGTGAATCCGAGTTGGATGTCGTCACTGTCTCGTCCGGTGGCTTGATTGCATTGCATTTGACGATACAGCAGTTCCAGGTCGACAAGAGGTAATGGTTGAAGATGGGGAGGGCTCAAAGATGTTGGAAGTGTCATACCCAACTGAGGCATACCCAAGATTGGAACCGTAAGAGAGGTTTTTGCATTGTGACTTGGCCTCAAGCTCAAACACGATTGGTCGAACGTAGGAGAAGCATCGCTGGGCAAGACAAGTCGTCTCGAGGTATCGTGGCAGGCTCTCCAGACTCCTGGAATGCGAAACTGCACTTCTTCCGAACTCTCTTACAGAGTCCACATATCGGCTGCTGTTCGTCGCACTGCTCGTTGTCAAGACGGAAAGTCGTTCTGGAGTTGGGTCACTGTACCTTTACGTGTCTGGTTTTACACTGCGAACAACCATTCCGAGACTTTTTGTGAACTCGTCTTTGCCTGTCACGGCTCACGAGTGCTTCTGCTTCCATCAGAGGGGCGTATGGAAGATGCGTATCCTTCACGTTGAACGGCAGCGTATCCCACGCATGCATCACAAAGTACAGGAAGACACGGCTGGCCATTGAAAAAAACGCCATGTTGACTATTACTCTGGATAATGCCATGCTACCTTCTAGGTAGGGCGTACATGACCTGTGTATGGAGTAAGACAGCAATCTCACAATGCGTATTCTCCACATTGGCTGTTTGTCGGTCCTGTTCTTGCCCTAAGGAATAGGTCGACAGTTCAGGAGAATTGACGAGGGCAAGAAGTCCAGACATTGGAAGGAAGGAGCGTTTCGGCAGATGGGTCCCGCACGCGACGAGCCTCGTGTTCGACCTCACACCTCCACCACCTCACTTTCTGTGTTCATACAACCTCATTCTCTTTCGCGCATCGCGCGGCTGACCAAATTGCGCCCTTGCTGCAGATTTGTCTGTTGTCGTGATGGACGTCGTGACAGCAGGAGGAACAAGCGATCGTGACGCGAGAACTCTCCGCTCGCGAAGAGTCCTACGACTGTTTGACCCTTTCCCACCGAGCATCAAACAGTCGACATGTCAGGACAGCTGCGCATGTTGAGCCTCAGCATGTCAAAGAACGACGATCACTTGTCATTCAGGAGAAGGACGACAGCGGTTTCAAGGGCCGGCAGCGTTTGTCGGCTTTGTCGAGTCCGACCTCGCGGACATCGTCGTCACATTGCCAATCCTTGTTTCGCCGTGGGATCCCGAATAAGTAGGAATCGATCACCATCGAAAGGCAGGTTGTTTCATAGCCCTCTCACCTTTTCCCACTGCTGCTCCTGTCCTTCTGTGCCGTCCAACATATCGTCCCTCTAACCCTCACAATAATGGCTAGCCGTCAATTCGTCGACCCAGTCCAACTCCTCAGAATCACACCTCTGATCGCAGCTACCTTGACCCTCGACCATGCCTTTGACAGCAACCTCTTCCTGTCGGCGCTGAACCAGCCCGAAACGCGCTCGAAAAGCAACGCTGCTCTCTCCACCTACTTCCCCGTCGTCTCTCACGCTGGCTTCTACCGTCGCCTGACTTCCGTCTCCTTGACTTTTGTTGCTTCCGTCGCAAACCTCTATTCTCGTGGTAGCCCGGCACGACCCTGGTACCGCGCTGGAGCCATACTCGCAGTCGCGCATTTCATCTTCATGCCCTTCATGATTGCGTCCAAAGAGGCCATTCGCACAAACCACCCTGCAAGAGACGCAAATATTGCTTTGGATGAGTGGCTCTGGTTCAACAGGCTGAGGGGTGTGACTGTTGATCTGGCCGCTTTCCTGACTCTGGGCGTTGCTGTTGTCAAGAGCTTGGGCAATTAAACACGTCTAGACTAGAGGTTATACGCCGCGGCCGCCAATAAGCAAATATCATCCTGGGAAGGGAAACACATACGAACACAACGGTTCGATGCTTAGATTGGACATCGATCGCATCTCCAAGCCAGCCTTTCGCGGGCTATGCTCCGCATCTGAAAGTCCAACCCAACTGCTTCTGCAAGTCGAGGCTTTCGTGATGCGTGAAGACCAAAGCGCTCGCTGAGACCTAGCTGCAGAAGGAAGGCAAATTGGGGCTATATCTGAGACACTCATGGCTGTGGATGAAGTGGTATGGACTGGGTCCAAATGGAATACTATATAATGTAGTTGGGTATCATCGTCAAGAAATGTAAAGCAGTTCTGTCCGCCCGCAGAAACAAAAGAAATAGATATGTGCAAGTCTAGTAGCGGCCCCAGACCTTTGTGTTGAGACCCATGTTGTTTGTCGGTTTACGCAAGGGCGCCTCATCACTGTCAGAGGTGTGTCTCCTCGAGTCAAAGTTCTCGCCTTGGCCGTCGGTAGTCTTTTCAGATCGCTCCGAGGGTGCGCTCTCGACTTCGACTGTAATTTCGTTGTGTCTGTGCACCACAAAGCCCTCGGCGATATCCTCGGATTCGTGGTTGCGCACAGATTCTTCCTCTTCGATGATTCCAAAGTGGCTGTGCATTTCTGGCGTCTGTGGTCTAACGTGGCCGAGCTCGACGTCGTTGGGCGATGGATGGGATTTTTGTATGGATGCTCGTTGCTCTGGCTGGTCTGGGTATTGAAGGTGTAGCCTTTGGCGCTGATTGTGCCGTTTGAGCTTTCTGGGTTGTTGAAGCGGATCTGGCCATTATCTTGGGTTCCGCGAGCAACGATGGCGATGAGCTCGGCCATTGAAAGCTCAATCTTGAGCTTGACGATGTATGCCAGAGGATGGAACTATGTTCAAGTCAGCCAGATGACACGAGAATGAAGTCGATAATGTCCACTTACCATCAGATACACCAACGGGTTCTTCAAGGACAGCATGCCAATGATCAAACAGTCCATCGCAAGCGAGAGCAAAATCATGTAGTTGTTGAACTTGACAAGCGGCTTGTACTTGGTAAGACCAGGTTTGATGAGTTGCTTCGTGACCACGCGGATAAAGTAGTAGTTGAGCCCAGCATCGACGATGAGGATGACGACCTTTTCGATTCGGTCCCAAACAACATTGAGCTTCTCGTACGTCTCGTTGACTTGTAGTTTCGCAGGAATCCAGATACAGAAGACACTGATGTTGAGACACAAGATACCGACTGTGGTACCGATCTTGAGTTGGTTTGCTCGCCTCCGGTTGAGCATCAAGATCGAGACACGGTTGATGATGATCTGGAAAAGACAGTGCACCTGGATAACCCAGAACGAAAGGATTGAGAACAAGGTATAAACGCTATTCTGGTCAGTCGTAATACTTTGGGCCAATTTTGCGATAGCTTACTTGAGAGGAAGAAGTCCTTGTAAGACAAGCCAACACACAATACTCAGTCCAAGACTTGAAAAAAGCTCAGCCCAGACCATGTAGACATATGGATGATTGAGATGTCCATTGCGCCTCTTCCACATGTGTCTTGTCTGCTTGATGGCTGTCCATGTCGTTAAGAAGCCGAAGCCGAGTGTGAAGCCCCAGGTGATTGATATTATCGACAAATCCGTCTCGCTAGACACCTCATGTCTCTTCTCGAGGATATCTCTGACAACAAGGAGAGATGCCATGACAAGCAATATCCAGCTTCAAGAATTGTGCCGAGTAAGCAATGTATAGAGTCAGCCAGCAATGATAGAACAAACCACACGAAAGGGTCTTTCTAGGGTTATGAAGTAGTCCACCATTTCTCTAGGGGGCAATAAATAACATGAGGGAAGACGATCGCTGTGTAGGACGTGCTCGAAGAGTTTAAGCATTGACTCGCCCACCACACGATACGACTCGCTTTCTCTCGGCCCATACGTGCGTGAGAGCGAGACTGAATTGAGGTACTGGTACCTGCGACATCATGCTTGGCCACTGAGCCCTACACACAGCTCAGGGTAATACTTCACATGGTTTCATGGTTCATGCTCGAGGATCATGAATAGAACCTGGGAGGATCAGACTGAGAAGGCGAGTGATACATCTAAACTTCGTAGATTGGCAGTTGTTGTGCGTTGTGGCACGTGGATGACTGGCAGATGGTTCAGCATCCAGGTTCAGACTTCGACTTCAATGACTCGAATGTTTTGTTTGGTGTATTCATTGACTCTTGTTGAAACACTGCGCGGGTGGCTCAACGGTTGATGCAGACACTCGAGGGTGGTGGGAAGTTGGAACAGAGGAAAGAAGATCTCCCCCAGAGCGATCGACCAGCCCTAGCAGATCTTGCGTGGGTGGCACGTGCTCGGACGATCCGTGCTTTTCGCAACCTCAGCTCTCACTCGTGTATCTCCAGATCGCAAACACCAGCCAGGGCTGTTGAAACCTGGATCAATTCTACATCTCTTTCTGCTTATGCTCAACAGTCGCTGCCTCAAGTCTTTCACGCTGCTGGATGCTCTGTCTTGGAGATCCCAGAAAACTCTTCGAAGCCAAACATGACTCGTTTTTCTAGTTAGACTTCCAGCAAGTGCAAATGTCCAGAGTCACACCGAGTCAGCGCCAACACCACGCCCTCGGACATGGGTAAGATAAGGTACGGAAACAAATCGCCGGAGATCATTCACACGCGTTCACCCCACGCTCTGCCTAGTCAAGGACAAGGATAGAGCATTAACCTGTATTGGCAAGTACCACAGAATTTATGATCTCAGAAGAGTGTGGTCGAGTTATGGTAAAATGCTGTTCCGATGAAACCTGCCGACTCTGGTCATCTTCTACCACTGGCAATCAAAGGTCTGGAGTATAGGACGCTCTTGCCTTGGATATCACAGTATCACCATACAAGAACCCTTCAGTCTTCGTCTACGATTTCCACCACAAGCCCCGCATCCTTCTCCCAGCTTGGACCGACTAAGTATGCTTGGTAAACTACAGTAGCAATATCATTGTTGCCACATGTCGTGGCGCAAGCCGAATGCTGGAGAATAGCAACTCCTGTTCCTCGTTATCACCGTCCACTGACTCACAGGTATATCGGGCATTGCAGGTAAACCGAGGCCACTGACGGAAAAAGAGTGTCCAAATTGTGGTTGAACATGTTAGTTTAGACTTTCAACAATGCCGTACCGTTGAGGTACATTGCTTCCTCATGCACGAGAAGTTTCTTTGCATGGAAGGGATCAAGCATCAACACTCAACGGATGGCTTTTCACTGCAATCGACTTGACGCGCAAGGCTTGACCTCAACATGCTCAGCCCAGGCTTTCATGGGCGCAAATCATAACAATAAACGCGAGATCTGACACATTCTACACAAGCCACTGTGCAGACTGTAGCAGTCTGGGTCCCCCTATCTCACCGACTCTGATCGACAAGATCACTTCGGTCGTGCCAATGTCTTCGCACGGGTCCAATGATCAAGTATCTGGCTCAGTGGCCTTCCCCAATCTCGGAGTAATCTTCTGTGACAACTTGTTGGTCAGATCTTCAGGGTAGGTTCTAAAGGAGATCTGGTTGGCATACCCTTGAAGAGGATATTCCAAGGAATGACTCTATCGGCCGTATTGTGCCTTGATGCTTCTTGACTATTGAATCGTGTAGAGACTTGTCACCGTTGTTCGTTGAACGACACGATTTTACATTGTAGTACATTGGTCATGTCCTGCCACGCGAGTTCCGATAGCCACCTACGGATCAGAACATCTAGTTGTGCGATACGAGAACGCTCAGAAGAAGAAGAAGACAAGCTATATCAATGAGGTCGAGATTCTCTCAAATTTTCTGCTGCCAGTTCTGGGGCGTTCGCTCGGCCTCATTTGAGGAAAAAGCCTTCGCCGTGGCCACCGCAAATGCAACACCTACTCTCTTCGTCACTATCCTTGCCTCCACGCCTACCTTGGCCAGCTGATCGTCAGATCTGCCATCTGTGTTGCCATCCCACTCCATGGCACACGCTAATTCACCATCTACTCTTGGTTAAGAGTTGTCGACCTCGATAAATATGCGTTTATGCAAAGGCCTGCATGATGCACACGGTCCATCTCCTCCATGCCTCCTTTCGCCCCTCTGATCAGCAGCCACATAGGCAGGAAATTGTGCTCTTAGTTTGTCCTCATTTCCAAAATATTGCGATCCAGTTGGAGAATAGAGCTCAACGTCGCGGTGACCAAAAGGTGCATCTTCGTGTGCATCGTCCAGCATGCCTTCCACAGGCAGCGCATGGCTCCACCCTGTTGAGAATACGGCGAAGCGTGGTGCATTGTTCTTCCATGCGCCGGTCTCTTCCTTCTGATGCTCCTTGTAGTTCTCGTCGATGTTTGGATCATTCTGGGGCACCCGAACATTGTATCCATTGCACAAATCCCCGAAGAACTCGTCACCCATCAAGAGGCTGGTAATATTCATACCCAAGTCGACGATGGGTAGATGAATTGAAGCTATGTGCCATTGTTTGTTTATGGGGTCGACGTGAACGAGTAATGCCTCTTGCTCGGTGTTTTCGAATACTAGGATACCATGAGGGTAGACCGCTGAGCATGTTTCTGGCGCCGGCTGCTCAAGGAGCCACTTGTCCAGACTGTCGAAGTGATGTTCAATGCAATCTTGAATGGAAGCAAAGGGTGTCAAGATAGGCGTGAGGAACTGGTGATAGTCTTCTACCTGTTCGTCTCCTAAGATATCATGTACGTATGATTCTGTTAGATAGTCGCAAATCGAAGTGAGTGACACGGTCGATAGGTTTGAAGAAGAGAGAACGTATACTTCTACGCGAGACCAATCGTCACTGCGGATATTGTTAAGGACGCCGATGGCGGATGGAGGTAGTTGGACTGGTGGGCCCGAAGTCATGCTGAATTGATCTTGTCTGTCGTATTGCTGAGATGCGAACAACTCGATATAGCTTTCCACATCTGCTGAGACAGAGAACACGTACCGTACGTCATAATCCCACGTCGCTCTTGTTGCCTGGATTGCATGATCTCGAAGGATTTGGACGTGATTGATACGCGACGACCTCGAAGCGTCGCATGGTATCCACCGAGGAACAGGGTCATTCTGCCAGCATAATTTTCCAGGTCTCAACTATCCAGCATTCCAACCAGTACGGTTTCTCATACTATTACTTACATCTTGTGGTCAGGTAAAGCAATAATATAGGCTCTAGCTATTGATCGGAGCCTTCCATCAGGAATTAAGTCTGTGGACGAAATTTTTGACATCTGCGGAAATCAAGCCAACGATCAGGGCTTTGGCTCAGGTGATCAAAACTCATCTCATCAGAAACATCGTGGAAGACGGGTTAAGCTATGGTTTAGATAGGTTCATTTCATTTCGTAATACATGCTAGAGAAGTCTTTGGCCGGTTTTGGTGTGCAGGACATCAAGCCCCATCTTTTGCCACGCCAACGACACTCCCTAGTTGAAGGATAGCTCCCACAAGACAAACGCCAGCGATGCCCCATGCCCAATTCATACAGTCTATCATCTCTTACCTCTACTTGGTCAATCCTTCGTCGCTACCCTCAGAGGAGGTGGTGGTTCCAGCCTCACTGGGAGCAGATTCCATCGACATTGTCTTTTCCAGGACGGCATAATCGTTGGCCGAGGGGCCGTGAACGTTCTCTTTGAACATGGGCTCAGCTTCGACGACTTCAAACTTGGAGGTCATGGCATCAAGAAGTTGGGCGGATGCATTGCTGCGGCGGCGAGGCTTGCTAGGGCGGTAGAAGTCGTCCATGTCCTCAAGCTCTTCTCCGTGACGACCCCTGCAGGACATGAGAATAGACTACTATGCAACAGATTCAGGTTACTCACCAATTGCCTTTGCCATTGCCGGACTTCTTGACTCTGTTGGGATCGTTGTTGGCATTGAAGCCAGATTTGGCAAAGTAACGAGGAAGGTGCTCTTCAGGGGAAGCAGTACCATTGGCAAGGCCAACGTGATCACGGTCGTTGAGTTTGTGAGAACGAGTCACTATAACAAGAAGTTGTCAGCATCCGAGAGAGGTCGCGTGCAACGCAAATGATCTCGATATAGATATCGGACAAAGCACTGGACAGTGAGACTCACTAGCTGTGAACAGGGATGTCTGATAAGTCTGAAGGCGTTGAAGGAAAAGTGGTTGGTGATTGCAGTGGTACAGGTGCGTCGTGTGGTACCTGTAATCAGGCAGGTGGCAGAAGAAGAAGAGAAGCTGAGGTTGGATGCAAGCAAAGCTTAATATAAGGGAGCAAGAGCTGGACAGTTACGTTGCTCGCGTGACAGCTCCCCTCGGAGCCGTGAAGCTTGTCGTCGTCAAAAGTGTCAATAACTGCCGACCAATACTGTTCTGAGCCACAACGGTGTTACACGACTATCAAGACTTCTGTAAGGCCAATGATACTCCCCTGTCCGGCAGATCCGTCGTCCCTCGCGCCGTGTATGTTTCTCGATCTGTCTATCTGCCAGAGGATGAGAAAGGGCGAGTACTCACGCCATCAGGCTACATGATGGTGAGCAACGCAGATCGGGTGCGGGGGCCAAGGGAGCTATGGCCGAATACTTGTGGATGTCACAAAGATTGTACATCCATTCCTTCAGCTCGTAAGACGATAGATAGGCATGTTTCAACAACGACGAAACACTCCGATTTGGCGTGTATCATATTGCTGTCAGTGTATACCAGAAAGTCGTCCCAGCTACTGCAACTATCTTGTTCATGTCAGTGTCTCGTGCTCTCTCCCACATCGTCACCAGACCGAGAACGTTTCGGCGGCGGCCCATGCGGTCGGTCATCCCCAGATTTGCGGGGTAGCGTGGTCTTTTCTGTTTATGAAGTGTTTCATAACTTTCAGTATAAATCAATACCGAGTGTCTATGCGGCAGAGCATAGGTATTCAAGCAGTTCTCGATGGATGATGAGCGGTCGCCATGATGGATTGCGACTTGGAGGCGTTGAGCAGAGAAAGAGCACGGTTCGGGATGGAAAGCTATGAATGCAATAATGTCGTGCCTTTCTATCGGCACCTTTTGCAGAGTGAAGGCCAATTGAGACGTGAGAAACACTGCTCTTCCCTGAACCACAACAGCAGCGGCAGAGTCAAGCAGTCGCGCTCAAGCGAAGCAGTCAGGCAGCAGAATAAAGGACAGCGGAGTCAAGGAGTGAAAGTCGAATTTGCAGTGAAGGCGCGCTCCATGCGTTGCTCTGGCCAAGCTCGCAGCTCGACCCGGCCATCATCATCAAAACAAGTCAAGAATTATTCCATCCACACCCAACCACCTTGCACTCATTCACAACGCCCAACCATGTCCATGACGACGACGACAGACGGCGGCGACAGTATGCGCCGCAGCGCCGTGCGGAACCCGAAGCGACGACCTCGCATCACCGAAGGCTCAAACAGCCCGAGCGGTCCACAGCGCAAGATACGCAAACTGACCAACAAGGCCGTCGACGCACCACTGCCCACCGACACGACAGAGTCTCTCCGCAGCGGTCTGAGTGCACTTGCCGTCCAGTCATCGGCCTCATTCTCGCGCAATGGAGATGCCGGAACGCGTCACCACAAGAGGCCGCCAAAGACCGACAACAGCACTCTCTTGGTATTGCCTCGGATCAATTCTCTTGTTGCCTTCAATCGCTGACCAGATTGCAGGCGCAAACAGATCAGTACAGCGTGCGCCATCTCCCGAGCACACCAGACATTCTGCGCAACAGCGCCAGCGGTACAAATCCCTCGCCTACCAACCCATCTCCTGCCTTGTCTGACCACAGCGCAGACTACCGCGCATCCATCCTCTCCTCACCGCCTCTCGCTCTGGCCGTAACCCGCGAACGCGCCTACATCTGGGACTACACATGTCCGGCCCCCGTTGCCCACCCCAAGACTTTCGATGTACCCCGACCAGCCCGCTCTACCGATCCTCTCCCACTCGCCGCCCTCGTCACATCGCCTACAAGAGACATTGGTCTAGTAGTAATCTCCGCCGTCACTGGCAATGTCACATACTGGCAAAACATCGACACAGCAGAGTCACTGACTCTGTTCAACCAACAAAACACAGCCGTCAGTGGAAACATCGGCTCGTTATCAGGTGGAGAGACCGTTATTCGCTTGGACTCAGCCGATCATGCTGGCTTCATTGTTACCCTCAGCTCTGGACGAATTGCTCAAATGAGCCTCATCGATGACCAAGGCAGACCAAAGATCTCGGCACATTTCCTACGGTCAACCGAGGCAGCGAGTAGCGGTGGTCTGTTCGGCAGTCTCAAGAACGTCCTTGGAGTTGGTCCGTGGAAACGTGATATCGTCTCAGTGCGTACCCGCCCGCTTCCTGCTAGACGCGAGATCCAGGCAATTGCTGCCACCGAGACCGGCCAAATCTACACCTGGCACTTGGCCTGGTCAGGCCAACCTACGTTCAGGGGCGCCTTTGATTTCCGTCAATTTTTGCAAAATGAGTTGGCTACCTCTTTGGGCGAGGATATCATAAGTCTGCTCGACATGGTCATCACTCCTGCTTCTTCGGCTACTGATGCTCCGCTGCAATTGGTTTTGTTCGTCCAGGCTGGCCCTGCCTCATCTCCATCCTACGCTATGGCTCAAGTGACTATGGAAACACAAGATGGCGCTCGCCTTGACGGCATCATCCGAATCAACACTGTATCGCCTGAGTCGCCCGCTACATCTCGCCCACGGCTGCTTTTGCCCAAGCCCGGACATACTGCCTTCATCGTCTTCGAACACGAAGTCATAGTCGCTTCCATCACGGGGTCAAGCTCGTTCCAAGATGCCATCCGTCTACGATCGGATAAACATGTCACGATTGAAGGGGCCTGCGAGGAAGACTTGATCGATACAAAGGGCACTTCTACGTGTGCCGTCTTTATCAAGGGTCATGGCCTTGCTCGCATCTCTGCTACACTGACGGGAGCGTCACACCCCTCGATAAAGACCAAGATTGAACAAGCCATCTTCTACGGAACCATGTCCGACAACGTTCTTGACTTTTCTCGAAGACCATACGACCGCTACGACATTGAAGAGACTGAAGAAGCTGCATTGTCCATTAGTGGTGAGATTTTGCGCTCAACTTCGCACTTCATTCCTCCTCTTACTTCATCCATGGAGGCTCATCTCCAAAACCGTATCAAAGCTATTCGAGCTTTGATTCTACACCTTCGTAGCGACTACCCGCCCGTATCACCGCCGACATCGTGGAAGCTCCTGCTTGACGCAGAGAAACTAGCCGCAGCTCAAGCCATCTGGATCGCCTGCGAGGAGCGCTCGTCCAAATCTACTCTGCTACCTATCGTCGTTCAAGCTTACTACAGATCATTGTACAAGCAAAACTCTATGGACGTCAATGCTGATTCGATGAGATCCTGGTTTGTCGACGAGGTCGCCAACATTGATAAGCTGCGAAACTTCGTTCTATTGATGATCAACAACGTCCACGAGGACGGCAAGTCTAAGAACATTATGCAGTTGATCAGCGAAGCCGACGATATTCTGTTCAGCCTTTACGACGCCGTGTTCAAATTCCGTACAGAGAATGCCGAAGTCTACGGCATGGATCTGACACTTTTCAGTGACGGCATACTGGAAGAAGGCTACGAAGACCTTATTGAGCCTTGGACTTCACAATACGAAGTTCTTAAATCGTTGAACAGATTCATTGACATCTCGCGTGATCGCGCAGTCGCTTCATTTGGCGAAGAGTCTAAGAATTCGGACGTGGCTACTGTCGACAAAGTTGTCAGCGAGAATGTTCGTATGGTCAACGTTCTTTGTCTCTGTTACGAAGAACGCATTGCCTACAGCAGAGTGCACAACGAGCAGAACAGTCCTGCCTATGCCATAAGTCTAGGGAAGATCTTCGAACAAGCCCGAGCACACCATTTGCGCTCGCTCAATAGGATAGGCGAGTCTGCTGCTGGTATTGTCATCGCCGAGAAGTACAGAGACATGCAAACGCTCGTGCAGCTGGTGATTGAAGAATCTCAATTCATGGCCAACATTTTGAACGACCCTGGCACTGTTTCTCACGATAGGACGGAGACTCGGGCCAACATGAACAAACTGCAGGCCAGAGTAGAAGGGTATTTCAAGACGTTTGGTGAGGAGTGGGCAAACGCCTTCTTCGACAGCCATCTATCAAGACACCGCAGCTATGGTCTGTTGAAGGAAGCAGAAGATTTCAAGGATCCGTTGACTCGTTACCTCAGAGCCGAGAAGGATCGTGGTCGATTGTCCTGGATCAATGACGTGCTCCGTGAGAGCGATTTCCAAGAAGCCTCGACGACCTTGACGACTCTGGCAGAAGAAAAGGAGGTCAAATTCTGGAACAAAAAAGTCGAGCTCTCACTTGCAAAGCTGACATCCTTGGCCGCCATAGAAGAGAAGGGCGGCAAAGGAACCCAAGAACGACTCGACGGTGACTTGACGGTTGTTAACACGCAAGAAGCCATCAGGCAGCACCTACAATACATTCTGTATGCGGCAGTTGATATTGAGGCCGAGGTCCAGCTAGCATGTGATACCTATGCTGCATACCTTCAGCTCAAGACTCCAGCATTGTATGGGTTGCTTGAGGCATCTCTCATGCACATGCTCAGGAACGAAGCTTTGTCAGTGGAAGAGTTGATTGACATCTTGACTCTTATGGACATCAAGGAGAGCGAAGACACTGAGGTCAACATCATCGGCAAGCAGTTTTTGATGGCGTTGCAAGTGCTCGAAGCCGGCAAGTTCAGAATGGAGGAAGCGCGATTCGAGACGAACCTCCGCATGATTTGGAAGAGATGTTACCTGCAAGACGATTGGGCATTCATCAACAACACAAGGAAGCGTACGGACAAGCTGATCTCGAGGCACATCAGAGACACTTTTGCTTGCCAGACGATGATGCGTGGGCTAGAGCTTTGTGAGTTTACACAGATTGAAGACAAGTTCTCGGCTGACTTTTGAAGTAGCACTGTTCCATGCAGGCTCAGGCATCCGCATGATGACACCTAGCGAGACACTGGGGGCAGGATGCACAGCGGCAGAGCTGCAAAGCAGATTCCCTAGCGAGGAGCTCCGTGACCCGATCATGCACGACAATGTAATCCAAGACGGACAGTTGCAAGAGCTGATCGAAAAGTGCAACGCGGATCGCTGGCACGCAGTGTGTGTGGAAGAAGCAAAGAAGAAGCTGGAAGAGGAGGCAGCGGCGAGTGTGGAGGAAGAGGCAGCTGCGCGACAACTGAAACAGACGTTGGAGGAAGCTGAAAACGACGGTGCCGCACAGATGGCGGATGACAATGCGGGAGCCGAGTCATCGCAGCAGACTGCAGATGACGGCGATGTACAAATGGCGTAGTTTATGGTCTAGTCAAATGATAGGTGACAGGGCATGGCCCAGCATAAGGTCGCTCAGCAAAAGAGAAAATTGGGAATTGGTGCAGTTGGCAGGAGCACAAGCGAAATTTGAGACGGATTGTCTAGAGGGATCGTGCGGCAAGCAAATAGATTGGGCGCGTCGCCGCAGCGTCGTGTGCTGTCGAGCGAGCGAGACGTGAATATGTGTGCGAGGCAAGCAGAGTAGCAGCAGCAGGACAAATATCTGATCTGGACCTGTCTGTTGTTGGAGCTGTCAAGCAAGGGAGCAGCTCCTGCCTCGGTGAAGAACAGTCGGGCTCTTGCCTGTCTGGGTCTGGGCGGGCGGTGTTTCCATGTTTAAGTGGTGGCTAGCGCGCGTCCTGGCAAAGTCTAAGGGGCGCGGGCGCGGGCGAAGCCGAAGACCAAGGAGCGTGCTCAGATCAAGGCCCGACAACAACACCCTTGACCTACCTTGGAGGCCTACTGATTATTGCATTATCCATCCACACCGCATTCTCTCGCTCTGCCCGTCCGTGAGCGCCCCCAAGGTCCGGTGCGCCTGTCGTCTGTCGTCCGTCGTCTGTCGTCTGTCGTCTGTCGTCTGTCGTCTGTCGTCACTGTCGCTGCTCTTCTGTTGTGCCCACCGAGTCCTGCCTGCCCGTTCCGCCGTCGTTGAAGGCTGTTGTCTTCCCCCGTACCCACCGAAACACCCAACCTCCCTCTTTCCCAGACCCCAAGGAGATCCCAGATCGACACCATCCCCGTCGGCGTCCACAGCGCCTGTAGACGCTTCGTGCAAATATTTCTCCCCCCCTCAATCGGCCACTCTAGTCCGGGAGTCACATCACCACGACCAGCTCTGCGACTCGACACGCCCGACACGTCCCCGACAACACCCACAACATGTCGTCTTCATCGTCCAACGTCGTCGGCGTGCACTACCGCGTCGGCAAGAAGATCGGCGAGGGCTCTTTCGGTGTCATCTTTGAGGGTACCAACCTGTTGAATAACACCCAGGTCGCCATCAAATTCGTGCGTGCCCGTAACAATCTCCTCAATCGAGCCATCCAGTCCTAACCCCCGACAGGAACCGCGTAAGAGCGACGCTCCTCAGCTCCGTGATGAGTACCGCACGTACAAGATCCTCGTGGGCTGCCGTGAGTCCTAGTCCCGTCCCCATCAACTGTCCCATCGGCTCATCTAATGCACACCCGCAGCCGGCATCCCCAATGTCTACTACTTTGGCCAAGAAGGCCTGCACAACATTCTCGTTATCGACCTGCTAGGCCCCTCGCTCGAAGACCTCTTCGACCACTGCAACCGTCGCTTCTCCACCAAGACGGTCGTCATGGTTGCCAAGCAGATGCTGTCGCGCGTGCAAACCATCCACGAGAAGAACCTGATCTACCGCGACATCAAGCCCGACAACTTCCTCATCGGCCGCCCAGGAACCAAGGCCGCCAACGTTATCCACGTCGTCGACTTCGGCATGGCCAAGCAATACCGTGACCCAAAGACGAAGCAACACATCCCTTACCGCGAACGCAAGTCGCTCAGTGGAACAGCCCGTTACATGTCCATCAACACCCATTTAGGTCGTGAACAGAGTCGCCGAGATGATCTCGAAGCGCTGGGCCACGTCTTCATGTACTTCCTACGCGGTGGTCTGCCTTGGCAGGGCTTGAAGGCTGCTACTAACAAACAAAAGTACGAGAAGATCGGCGAGAAGAAGCAGACAACCGCCATCAAGGATCTCTGCGAGGGCTTCCCTGGTAAGCGCTCAAGCGCACATCCAAGCATACACGCTGTTGCTAACATGTTTCGCAGAGGAGTTCAACAAGTACCTGTCATACGTCCGCAACCTTGGTTTCGAGGACACGCCCGATTACGACTACCTGCGCGATCTCTTCACCCAGGCATTGAAGAACAGTGGCGAGGTTGAGGACGGCGAGTACGACTGGATGAAGCTGAACAACGGCAAGGGCTGGGAGGCCATGAAGCAACACCCCAGCCAGGCCCACCTGCATGCCCACCACAACAACGTCGCCAACACTTCTGCTCGCGATGTCCATGCCAACCGTGCCAGCAAGACTCCCATTCCCCCAGGCCGTCTTGAACAGGAGCTCCCCAAGCCTGGTGCCGTCAGATCTCCCGCCCAAGCACAGCGCCAGTCTGGTACAAACCGCCACTACAGCCAAGATTACGCCCAGAAAAGGACTAGCCAAGGTGGTGATCTCGCTCCGCCAGAGGGGTCGACTGCTGCGCAGTTCGCTAATAGCTCCGGCAACCTCCCCGGACGTCTGCAAAACACCCAACCCAGCAGGCAAAGTACCACTCAGCCTTCGGCCCAGGCACAGCGCGTTCAGCAGCAACAGCAACAGCCCGAGCAGAAGCCTTCAGGAATGTCAAAGTTCTTCAAGGCTCTGTGCTGCGGCTAGACACCCAGCTCTATCCGTTGAGGCTCCATGCCATCTCGGTCATCCTCCTCCTTGGCATCCGTCACTCTCCTCCCTCCAACTTCTCTTCTGTATCTTTCGCCTCTTTACTCTCTCTGCCGCCTCTACGAATTTCACGCAGCGCTATGGGGAAGTCGAAAGAAGAGAAAGGAAATACCACAAGGATTCGCCCGCACTGCACTGTCCGATTGCTATGCTCGGACTTCGAGGCTGCAGGAACTACCTCCCTTGTATCTCTTTTCTTTACTGTTATACATTCCATACATAATACTTACACCAACCCGGGAGCTTTTTTGAGCCACAAAATTGGGGATGTCTTAGGGGCGCTTTCGCTCTTGTTTTCGATACTCTGTTTTTATCAAAAAGGAAAGCTTGCATCCTTGTGCATTCTTTTTGTTCTTCTGTTTGCATCCTCAACCACCCACCGCCGTTTCTCTTCAACACATGCTTTCGAGACCCAAATCCGAACCCGAACGGACGGTCAAAGTCAAAAACAGGGCCAATGCTAGATTTGAGCATTGAGCGATCTAAACAAAAAGCAACTAGAACCACAAGAGGTCAACAACTTGGGCTCAAAGTGTCAATGGAGGGGGCATGCATACAGAGGGAAAGATGTGGGAAGAACACGGACGCATATGTTGTAGGAAGTTGGTTTCCCTTTTGTTTTTGGAGACAAGCATTGCTTTATCTTGTTTTGGTCGTTCTTTTCCTTTGTGTGTCGCGTCTCTGGGCAATTTATTCTACTAGCAGGCGTTGGTGTAGGAAAGGGAAAGCGGTCTCTTTTTTTCTGCTTTGTGTTCGTGTGTTTTTGCATCCCTTTTCCCCTGTTTATTTTGTTGCTTTTTCCATTTTGTATTGATTTCTTATCTGTTGGGTTTTGCGAGCGATATTTCTCTGTAAAAAAATCCAAAGTCTTTTTTATTGTGTCTGTTCTTTTGCTACCTTGAATAAGATGACAACACTTGATTACTTTACTGCATGTACACTCAGTCTGTTCTTGTTCCTGAAAGGACATGCCTTTTCTGTTCAGGTGACTCGTCTCTGCTTTGCTTCTCTCCATCTCTTAACACATGTATCCAGTTCTTTTTCCATTCAAGCAAGTATTGATCATTTGCTTTTTTTTTTCCTTGCCAACAACATTACACATAAAATCCTGACCACTCTTGCTCTTTACATGATACTAATGCAAAACTTTCAGAGTGAGCCAAGGTGTATCTCTATACTACTGCATCTTTCTCAAAGGAAAAAAAAAAAAAAAATTGTGAGGGAAGCTCTCTCGTCTCTCGTTTCTAGCTTTAGTGACTTTGGATGCGTTGTCTGATTGGTTTTGTAGCTTCTGACCATTTTTTTTTGTTCTCTGTCTTTTTTCGTTCTTTTTTTTTGGGGGGGGGGGGTTCGTCTCTGGAGTGCCGCGCGCAACTGCGTTTGAATCTAGAGGGGTTTTTTTGCTCTTTGGCATTGGAGTTTTGTGTCCTATTTCCTTCTCTCCCTTCACAGAGCTGTATCTTGTTTCCCTTTGGCACTGTACGCTTTTGTCTGACGTCCAAGGCGTCGATACAAGTTCACTGTGAAGGGGCCATTGAACTTAGTTCAAGGGATGTTTATCAACGAGTGTGGAAGTGGACAAGAGAGTTGTTGATAGAGACATGTTTGTGCTATTGAAAGCTCGTGATAGCTATATATCGTTACAGATGCTTGTGCTTGCTGCATTCACGCCCTCGAGACTCATTACATTGCTTGAGCAAGCATTCTTCTCCACCTATCCTTCTTCGTGAAAGTAAAATCATGCATTCTATCCCGTACCGCCATCAACGCCTGTCAAGAAAGAGCCAATTCCTGCTTACCACAAAGCACCGTCGTTGTCGAAGCGAACCAGCTCCTTGCCCGAGTCCTCGACATCCTTCTTGGCCTTCATGCGCATATAGAAGATGGGGCAGTCTCTGCTGGAACAGATGACCTCGTTGTGCATACTGCCCTGGCATCTTTGGCACTGCGTCCAGAGTCGAGCGAAGCGAACCTCAAGTTCGGCAACCTTGCTCAACGTCTTTTGGTACAATTCGCCTAGGCGGTCACGGTCGTTCTCACAGACGGCACCGTGCTTCTCGTCTTTGCCAGTCAGCGGTTTCTTGCAACCCATGCATGTCTCGGTCTTCTTGGCAAACTTCATCAAACCACCCATGGTCGGGGCAGCGACACTGATGGAGCGTGTGTGCTCACCAGTCAGAAGTTGGCCTGCCTTCTTCTCACCCAAGATGGGCTCGAAGATACGACCAAGAGGCTTGGCAAGCTGGTTGTCAAGGTAGTACCTGGTGTCGATCGGCAAGTTGTTCTCCAGCACGAAGATGGGGTCCTCGGACTTTTCATAGTTCTTTGCACCAGCAGCACCCTTGACCATGACATACGCGACACGATCACCAAGTGCAGGAGCAGAACCTGCATCACGCTTCTTCATACGCTCAGCGAGCTCAACATGAGCCTGTTTGGCGGCGTAATCGTTCTTGGTCAATGCCTTGGTAATTACCAAGTTGGACATATCCACCTTGTTTTGCAACAGCTCAGCGATGGTCTCTTTGACGAAACTGTGAATAGTTAGCAATGAATCAATGCAAGTGTTGACAATAACTTACTCTTGGGCACCCTGGACATCGCGATCGATCAACAGCATACGCAAACTTGTCTCGATGACCGTTTGTACGAGGCGACAATTGTCTCTTCGAACAGTCTCGATACCTTTACTGTCCATCTTGTCCCACTTGTTGGGGTTGGTCCAGAATAGACCAGCGTAACGCTTCTTGTTGATTAGAAGGTAGGGGAAGTAGACCTTCTCGAATTCCAGCTTAATAGGCTTGATGAATTTGGAGGAGACATAGTTGGCCGCTTCTTCACCCAACTCCATGGCCTTTGCAAGATCATTAGGGCCAAACTTGACCATGACCGAATCGGTATCACCATAGATGACCTCGGCATCATGGGTGTATCCATTGGCGATAGTGTATCGCTTCTGGACCTCGTCTCTGGTCTTTTCAATCATCTGACGACCATAGGAAGTCGTACTCGAGGCAATGGCAAGACAGGGCAGTTTTCCAACTGTGGCACCCGTGATACCGTAAACACTGTTTGCACTGATCTTCAACGCGAGTTGTCTACCATTCAAGACAGCTTTCTTGAATGGGTCCTTCTCGACGGCCAACTCCTTTCTGGCTCGCTTTCTGGCACCTAGCAATTCTTCCAAAATCTGCGTGAGGAGACCTTTACGGACTTTTGCTGTGCAGAAGAGGTCGCCATTTGGTGTGACAATGTAGTCTTCGTCTTTCTTAAAGTTTAGCTTGTCCACGGCATTCTTGTTGAGCAGAGTTGTGTAACACAAGTTGTGGGCCTGCATGATACTTGGGTATAGCGAAGCAAAATCGAGTGTGGCAATAGGTACGTCGTAATAACCTCTGGTAGGCTCAATGACCGTGGCACCTTCGTACTGTTCCTCTGTTCCTTCGCTACGAAGATTGGGAATGACGAGTTGTTGCTCCAAGGCCTTTCGGAAGAGTTGACTGATGAACTTGACCTGTTGACCGCGAGAGAGAAGGTAGTTGAACGGTACACCCGTGACTCTGGCCATCTCTGTGTAATTGACAAGACACATGAGTTTGTCCATCAGACGTTGTGGAAGGTAGGCATCTTTCAAACAGTAAACTGCCAGTCGTCGTCGTGATTCTGGAGTACCGTTGAATAGCTCGGTGATCATAGTGTGATGAACGTCTTCCTTCTGCTCATTCAAGAAGTGTGCACACACAGAATTCAGTGTGTAACTTCTCAGTTGATGGTCTCTCTGGATCAACTGAAGGAGATCGAGCTGCAGACGTCCGTTGGTATTGGTTGCCTTCGTATCTCTGTTGCCCATCTGCTTGCTGGAGAAGTTGGTGTCTTTCGCGATTGACTGCACGTTGCGGAGTCTTGACCAGAAGGGGAACTTTCCGACCTTGAGGTGCTTAGCTCTGTCCAGTAGATAGGGAAAGTCGAAGTTTGAGATGTTGTAGCCAATGATGACATCTGGGTCTACCTTCTCCAGGAAGTCTCGCCAGGCCATCAGCATTTTGTCCTCGTCAGCGAATTCAAAGATCTGCGTGTTGACTATCAGACTGCACGTGTCCAAGCAGAAAACATTGCGCACGAATGGCTTGTCTTCTCCGTATCTTGTGACGACGTTTGCGATCTGAATGACAGGATCCACATTGGCTTCTGGGAAGATACCCTTGCGACCAGCGCACTCGATATCGAACGAGAGAGTTCTTAGGGGAGCCATCTTTGCCCACTCTCCTTCGGCAGGGTGGGCAATGAGATCTCGGTAGTGACAAAAGGCTTCAATCTGGCAGTTGGAATGCCTATCGCGAGTGGGGACTAGAGTGTACTTGGAGGCGGGAGTCTCGACCCAGGACATTCCCGAGACCTAGTCTTGTCAGTAAACGTGACTGATAGTTATGTTCAGGAGCGGGCGGACCTTGGTATCAATCATGAAGCGGAGCACATATTGAATACTGTCAAAGGTGAGGACGCCGCCATCGGCACCTTTCCAAAGACCCTTGAAATTGGCACTTCCGCTCTCGATCGATGTTCTCAGCTTGTTGATGTACTTGGGGTCGGTGACGGTGATCTTGAGATAGGGACTCTTTACGTTGCCTTGGAAGCCGTACAAGTTCTCGCGAAGAACCATCTGTACCGAATATATGGCAGGTTGGTGTTGGGCAAGGTGTGTTTCAAGGTAGGCTTTGTAGGACTCGCAATCGCTCTGCTGGAATGACGAAGGCGCAGCTACGTAGAGGTAATGCATGAAGTCGGTGACGTGTAGTAGGACGGAGTGGCCGGTCTAGATGCGAAGATGTGGTCAGCCACTGCCAGAAAGCGTATGCAGACGATGCTGAAGGTACCTCTGTGACACCAAACAGCTTGACGCAGGTCTTTCCTCCATGGAGGGTGCCTTCCTCGGCTTCAATCTGCTGGAAGCACAAACTGTCCCTTGTTTCGTCAAAGTCGTACAGACTTGGTCGAGCCCATTGTTGGTCTTTCTCAGCGTTGTGTTGCTTGAGGCCATCAAGATCTTGAGTCAACTTCTCGAGGACCTCCTCTTCGAACTGGCTCTTGACTTGACTAGAGCCGGAACCGCCTGGTGTCTTGAAGTTCTTGGGTTGGCCATTGAGCTTCCTGCGCTTCGAAGGGCTATCGCTTTGGACGTTCTGACGGGACGATGGTGCATCGACGAGCACACGCTTCTTCGGCTGTACGTCCTTGACTTTGGCGGCAGGCATCTTGATGATAATTGTCGTTGTGTTGGAGGGCAGGCAAATGATGGCAGGACGACGCGTGATGGATATGTCCCCGCGTTTCGAAGGAAGTCGCGTTTCTGTCAATTCCCGCCCAATTCGGTCGATGCTGACGGATGCTGACGCCGTGCCAATCACCCTCTTCTCTCTCGTAAACATCGCACACCGAACACCCGTTGACATTTGCAATGAACACTGCCATACACAACATTGTCCTAGCAAAGATTGGTGGCAAGAAAAAGAGAATGAATTTGTGATTACATCACTGATTGACGACTTAACATTTTAGAGAACAAGAGATACAAAACAAAAGAAATCTATGTGGGTTCCGAGCAAGCAGCCAATTCTCTCATCACAATGCCGGAAACTATTCTGCCCTCTTTTCGCTCAAGCCTCCAACGATTGGTATGCTCTTTGAGGCACGAGCTTTTCTCCCTCGGCATTGTCCAGTGAGCTACGCTTCTTCAGCTTCCTGATGGCCCTGAGCAGTCGACCAGGATGGACAATGACAAACCCCCACATGAGGCCTGCCATCAACGCCGAATCGAACATGTAGAGGTACACTTCTGAATGTCCAATCGGGCCATTTGAGCCTTCAACATATTCTGCAATGCGGAAGATGTTTCTGACAAGTACCAGGACACTAGTCGCGCACATAATGCGTAGATGTCTGACCCAATGGATTGTATGATGGACTGAAATCGAGGTAGGGCGAGCATTGATGCGTCTATGGAAGACGAGGGCCACAATGATGAAATAGGCGAAGATGACAAGTTGCAGAACCAAGCCGATGATGGTCACTGTACGGCCACGTTTCTGAACCGACAAGCTCGTGGTGCATTGCATACCGATACCGCCAATCTGGACAAGAAAGCAGATGATGTCGAAAAGCACAAAGATCTTTGACAGCCAGCGAGGACGGATGAGAGTATGATCCTTGTCAGAGTCCAAAGCAACGATGACTCTGCCGAGTGTCATGTACATCGTAGCAGCCAGGAAGATTGGTGCCGGAGTCAACAACAGAGCCTGTAAAACATATGCTCTAAAGTCGTTCTGGCTGCTGTGTCCCCAATAGCGACCGTACAGACCTCCGACTTCCATGATACCACCTAGAATCATTGGAATGAAGAAACATTGGCGTAACTTTGGAAGATAGAATATGTGGGCGACAGTTGCTACACCAAAGATGCCCATAAATGCGCCGGCAGCCGCGGCGGAGGGTGTGTATGCATATAACACAAGGTGGTCCGGATCAATGTTGGTTGGAGCGAGAGCCATGTTATCCGATCAATCGTGGTCGGACTATACAGAAGTAGAATGTGGTCTCTCGATATGTTCAAAGCAAAGGGAGAGAAAGGTGGATGGGTCGATGCAACGAATCGATGCTAATATTCAAATGAAGTTGTGGTGCAAGCTCATGAGAAGGCATTCATACTCTTAAATATCTCTGTCTCCATTCGCGTGTACCATACGCAGATATGGCGGCTGTGAAATGATCGTCATATCAGCGACCAATGAACGCAGGTCCGTCTCGAACGGTATGCGCAATCGCATTCAAAAATAACATGAAGAGGTATGGAAAGTCTCAAGTGCGTATTGAGCCCGTATGGTACATGTGACTGCCGAGATCGCGGACCTATCTGAAAGAAACTCGAGAAGATCCAGGATATGAACCTCTGATATCTATCAAAGTCTGTGTCGGAAGCATTAGACGATATCATGCAATCTGTTAGGGCTCCTCACACATAATCAAACCTATAATGGCGGTGCATTATGCCTTACTTTTGCTAGGATTTGCTCCGAGGGGGGTCGGCAAAGCTATGGGCGGCGTTATCTAGCTCCGTAACTGTCTTGTCCGATCCTCGCTTGAACATTTCCTCTTCCTAAAACTTTGACCTTGGCAGGTACCGTACACCCATTTCTCGGACATGCACAATGAGAGGAGGACCTGTGGGAGAGCGGCAACGACGCTCTCACAAGAAATCGAGGGCAGGCTGTGAGAATTGCAAGAAACGGCACTATAAGGTCTCATTCTCTCAGACGCTGAGCTGATCAAAAGCTGATATGAACATAGTGCGATGAAGTGAAGCCCTCGTGTGGTGGGTGTACTAAGAGGAAGGTCGAGTGCAGCTTCGCAATAGCTCAGAGCCCTGCTTCAGACGTGTCCGTTAACACCAAGGTGTTCAACGCCATCTCACACAACATTACAGACCACAATGGAGATCCAGTGTCACCATTGCCAATGGCGGATCTCGAAATCTATCACCAAGGCTTGACAAGTACTCAGTACTCCATCACGCCGGACTCAAAGCCAGATAAGGAAGAGAGCCGGCTGTCTCTTCGATTTCCATATTTGATGCATTCAAACCTAGCATTGGCAGCGCTACACCTCTATTCGGAACAGCCTCATCGACCAGAGCTACTTTCTAGAGCAGCTGCTCATCAACATGCCGCATTGTCTCAGGTACGGCCTCATATAATCGACGTAACGGCCGAACACAGTCAAGCAATACTAGGATTTGCTGCCACCACTTCTATATTTGCGCTTGCTGAACATGCATACGACCCAAGAGGTCTTGGTTTAGTTCGCGATCCTGTCGATGAACTGCTCAATTCCTTCCATCTTGGCATTGGAATCAAAACCATCCTCAAGCAAAAATGGGATGTGCTCCAGCACAAAGAAAGTGTTCAGAAAGTCACCGTGCAGCTTCCAGATCACACTGCACTCAAGGCTACACTAGAGGATAGATACCCTGTATACCTGACCTTGCGCAATGTCGTTACACAGAACTGTCAAGATGACGAGGCGATCGCTTGCCTGGGTGCTGTCGAAACTCTGTTCTTCTACATGGCCATCTTGGAGACAAACCAGCATGATAATCCAGGACCGATGTATATCCAGATGTGGCCTTTGAACGTCGACACACTCTTTCTCAGCATGCTTGCGGACCGACATCCTGTTGCTCTTCTTGTGCTGGCTTATTATGCCGCGCTCATGAGACTGAGATCGAATACTTGGTGGCTTGAACGATGGCCATCAGCTATACTTCACCACGTCACTTCGATTCTGGATCCTGCGCTGGCTGTACACCTCGACTGGCCCAGATTGAAGATTCTCCAGCTGGATCAGGCATTCCCATCTCCTGTGGAGTTGAATGCTACCTGATCAAGTTAAAGCTGGAGCTGTTTCTGTATCCACTCAAGACCATGGGATTGTCTGCTTTCTATTACCTAGCGCCGTTCGGTTACCGGGTTTCTTCTCATTCTCTACCCGGTGTGTGCGACCATGTCCTGATTACAAGGCTTGTAGCGGACCGAATGTGTTACCAAGTTCGCAACAACGGTACGTACGCAAGGCACACATGTTCAGCCAACGCAGGCACACGCCATACAATCGACGTCTCGGAAATTTTGGCATCTATGCCATGCAGGTCTCCATGGACAATCCGGCACTCAGACATTTCCGAGTGGTCTGTACCACACTGTTTTTGGATTTGTGTGTAGCATCGGGGTTGAAGGGTTCAGCAAGACCATACAGCAACAAGGTCATCCTTCTGCACATAAACGTAACCAGATCGGTTCGGGTGGCATCGCCGACAGCATTCCTACGAGACTCCAATCTCTCAATAAAAGTACTGGTCCCACCGAGATAGAGCAAAGCTATTCTACACTCTGATGTCTAGAAGCATAAGCACACGAATCACGTCGGGCAAAGACCGCCTGCTTGACAGATCAGACGGTTCAGGCATTCCACCTAGAGTATCTCTGGCACTGCGAATGAGCTATGCAAAGCTCATAGATCTCAAAGCTACACAGCCCGATGCACTCGAGGACGGTACTGTCGTCCGATTTCTTTCCGAGGATCACATCAGTCATGACCTTCCAGATCGCACCGTCCACGTGTCGCGCAATCAAGAGCGGCGAGAGCTTGACTCACATGGACAGAAGTCAACATGGATGCATGCATCATGATAGCGGTGAAGCAGGCGTTACTCACGAAGCCGAACGAGTCGTTTGACAGGCCCAGACACTTTCGCTTCGAGCGGGCCGTCGGTCGTTCGAATGTTTATACAATGACGTCGATATAGACAAACCTCACGCTTTAGTCGACTTATCCATGTCTTGAGACGCGTTGGCAAGCGGTTCTGTGCTTCACCATGAATTTCAGAATGCCTTTCTTGACAACTTGCGGCTGATGACCCACAAAGCTGTCTGGAGAGCCGGTAGACCTCACCCGATCTCCACTGAGCAAGTCGGCAAGAAGGTCGCTTTCTGGAATGCGACGGGTGCCTGGAGAACATGCACTTGGGGCACCATATGGCAGATTCAGCCTTGGGGCTGCGTAATGGAGTAATAGGTGCGACAAGGAGGCTGAATTCAGGTGACGGATCTACGATGGTGGCCTTCCGGGCAGGGCTGAGGTGTTGGCAGTAGAATGGTGGGAGAATGTTCTAGCGTAGCGCTGACACAGAGAGGTGGGACTCGATACCAAGCGTTTGCCCTGCTTTATTCGGCACATGCTACCTCGACTTCAGCACGTGTGTTTCTGAACAAGACGTTGTGACGAGGCTTTGCAAGAAGCAACCCTCTGCTGAGAACGACTCGTGCTTGAGTAATCATCTCAATGGTTGATTTCTGAGCTTCTATGAACTCTATGCTGTCTCGTACTTCCGACTTAGCAAGGCAGACTCAGTAACAAGAATCTGTAGAACAGACGTCAGATAATAAAAGGCTGATGTGTTTGTACGTCTTCTCCACGGAGGGTAGTGTTTCATCCTCCCGGCCAAACGCTCCTTCTAATATACGAAACCAGTCTTTGCACCGGGATGACATCCCGTATGTCGAGACTGAGGAAGGCGCAACCATTGCTTGTGGTTTAGATCGGATCAACTGAATCATGGGACAGATCAGATCGAAAAGTATACCTCGAGGTACCGTCTACCTTTTCTGATGTTTCGAGACTTGGAGAGACTTTCGAAGGTACAGAAAGTGACGCTAAGGATATCTGAAGCAAAAATAGAAAGTCTACCGACACTTGTGTCCATGATTCATTCCAGCCAGCCTGCCGCCGGCAGATACACAATTCTCTTTGCAAAACAACCTGAACACGCAGTCAGGTATGCGAGACACAAACTTGTATCACGCAAGTGTAGCTTAGTATCCTGGGGAAGTACTGTAAGTTAGGAACCTCAATTGATATATTGTTGTTGCACGCAGATCCAGCGACCCTGGTGGTCCAGGATTGTAAAGGGTTCAGCCGGAGACCCGGACGACAAAGCTCCGATGTCTCTGCGGCTCACCACGCTAGTGTTTTGCCCCGACCGTTAAGATCCTCGAGCTTCCTGGGTGGGTCCGACGTTGACGGCTCGTGCGTACTGGCGGCGGGTGTTCCTGAATGGTGCCTGCGTTTTCTTCCTGGCTCGTCAAGCCACGAGAACAGGGGTCAGGAGGCCAAGACAAAAAACTTGCCGATCAGGTCAGCGAGCCAGAGTCCGAAGAGCACCAGCAGCCGGCAGAGCACGGCGCTTTGTGACGTGACGCCGGTTCAGCGTGCAGAGAGAGGGAGCGAAAGAGAGCTAAGACAAAAATGGTGTTACGGCCGATAAGCAATCGAGGCATCGACCGCGGTAGAAAGATAGCAGAACGTCGACGCAGCTTGTGTGACAAAGAGTTGGACAGGAGGACTTCTATGTAATCGCATGAGGACGTTGCGTCTAGATGACTGTTGCGAAGAGCATGCCTCAGTACTTGTGGGCTGTCAGGAGATACTCTAGCTGTGTTATTTTTTGGTATACCTAGACCCAGTCGTGCCGTATACGCGGTTGAGAGCAGCCAAGGTAGAAGACACAGACACGATAGTGAACTGCTGCTCGCAGACTAGTGGGCACGGGGATGGGGGCGCGCGAGTTGGTCGCCAAGGTAGCGAGATGCTGACCGAGTCGTGGAGGAGACAAGTTAACCCACGGCACGATGCATTGGTTGCATGCAGGGCAAGCAGTCGTCTCGCGACATGCGCGACTGGCATTGGCAGAAAGGTGGAGGAGGATGACGGATGGCGGCGGCAGCAGCAGCTATTTACAGTGGTGGATCGGAGGAGGAGGAGTTCGTGTGCCTGAAGACGGATGCACGTTGGCTCTCGCAGGGCACAGTCTGATAAGTGCGATAGCAACAGCTAGCTGGACGCGCAGATATGAGAGGGCGACAACAACAGACAGCCAACGCCAATGACGGCACAGAGGGAGCATCAGTTGCACATCGGTCGGGCGATTGGAAGAAGTCAGAAAACAGACGAGCGGCCGTGGAGGTCGCAGCCCGAAGCGGCATGGTCGGTGTGGGTCGTGCCTGCCTCGTGCGTTTCAAACGTGATTCGCGCGGTTTTGGCGCCTGTGCTTGTGCTTGACTTTGCTCCGACTCGTCGAGGAAGCCGTCAGTCTCAAAGGGGGGAGGGCACGCTCTTTCCTCGTGTGTGTTTCGCTTGCCCAAAGCACCTTCGTCCTTTATCCTCGCCTTTCCCTTTGCAACATCTCTCTTTTACTTCCTATTGCTCCTGTGCGCCGCTTCATCACTCCCTTACGCTGCCGGCCTAATACTACGCACGCCCATCCTTTCTGCTTCTTAGCTCTGTTACCCGCTGCTTTGGCCAGTTTCGGCAGACCGTCACTCCTTCCGGTTGTCAACTCCTTCTTTTCCTCGACAACAACAAGCTCCTTGCTTCTTTCTTAATCCGACTCTTTGACCCTCGTGCTTGACCCTCAGCTGTTGCTCTCGGCATTGTCTCGATTGAGCACACGGATTGATACGCAGACAAAGACGACCCAAACAAGACTCAGCCTCGGCCTGAACTGCCTGCTTCTTTGACATCGCCCAGCTGCATCTGCCATTGGCGGCCTCTAATCAACAGCATCCGCAAATTCACCCTTTAGCCTTCTCTAATCATCAATACACACCATGGACTCCAAGGACATGGGCTCAATGGACTCGACGTCGCCCGGCACTCCATCGCCCGCGACTCCTCTCACCGCAAGCGGCTCTTCCTCGAGGAGGCCGCCGCGCAAGAGCACCCTCACTCAACAACAAAAGAACCAGAAGAGACAACGCGCAACTCAGGATCAGCTAATCACCCTGGAAATGGAATTCAACAAGAACCCTACCCCTACCGCCGCTGTCCGCGAGAGAATTGCCGATGAGATCAACATGACCGAGAGATCAGTACAGATTTGGTTCCAGAACAGGTAAGTCCTCACGCCAAAGCAATCATCCATTCCGCATATCTGACACCTTGATAGACGTGCCAAGATTAAGAACATTGCGAGAAAGAGCATCGAGAATGGTGAGGACTGCGAGAGCATCCCCGAGTCAATGCGCCGTCATCTTGCCATGCAAGCGCTCGAGTCTGGCAAGGGCTTCTTCCCTAACATGATGGGCCCTGGCGGCAATGGCTATGGATACACCCCTGGAACCATGAGTCTCAATTCCGATGCGACCAGCGGGAAAGTTGGTATGTTGGAGATCATGTCTTCGTTGCTAAGACTATGGCTAACTCCTATTCAGTCATCCAGCACTTCGCGTGCCGCTCGCTTTCGATTGGATCATGGCGCAGAGTGGGCCAGAGCCAGATGGACTTGATCATCTTCTATTCACCGGAGAAGGCTTGCGTCACATACTACATCAACAACGACTCGGCTGGCTACAAGATCGAGTACCCCTTTGCTTGGATCAAGAACATTAACCTTGTTCAGGGCGAGGTCACAAGTGCTGCAGAGGGCGCTTCGCAGAGACTAGGCGCGCTGGTGGTTGAGCTGGTGCGTCCCCCTAAGTTCTACATGGACAGCTCGGGCAGCGGTGGCTTCTACGAATGCGGCGATTTCACCGAGGATCAGCAGGCCAGCAAGGTCATGGTTCACCAGCTTGGTGGCCCTTCCAAGGCTCTCAGCGGTCAACTTGCCAAGCTAGTGTCCCTCGACTCTTTCCAGAACCGTCACACAATGCTCGACCCCACTCATTTTGCCATGGCTGCTGCTTCGGCTCCCGTTTCGCCCGTCAACTTCAGACCCGCAAGTCAGCCTAACCATTTGGTTCACCCCCACTCGGGCGTCTTCCAGGATTCTGCCATGGGTCTAATGGGCCCGCCTGCTCCTCGTGGCCACAAGAGACAACGCAGTCGTTCCGTTCCTGCTGCCATCGACCTCTCGATGCTGAGAAACAACCCTATGCCTTCGTTCCTCATCCAGCATGAGCCCAACACACCTGCTCAGCCTCTGCAAGACAATGCCATCTTCGCGCCTCAGCCTCAACATCACCATGGCTTCTCCGCAGGCATGGGTCCGAACAACCTCAGCATCGATACTTCTGCTGGTTATGGCATGGATTTCAGACAATTCGCCGGCCCCATGTCTGCCACTACCCTTAATTCTCCTAGCGATTTCGGTACTCCTGGCTTCTTCAACCCCGGTCCCACAAGCGACATGATGGCGCACTCCAACCTCAACACCCCTTACTCGAGTTCATTCCTTTCTGTCGACCCATCCGCCATGATCGGTACCAGCAACACACCTGTTTCTTGCCTCAGCGGAGGCGATCCTGTGATCGCTGACCAGTCGCCGCCGCTTAATGGCCTTGGCCGCAGCCAGTCAGACGACATCTTCAGCACACCCGGAGGTGACAACGGCTTGAGCGACGATGCTCTTTGCCTCTCGTCCGATGTATACAACAAGTCAATGGGTATGGGTTTCCACAGCCCTCTTCCCGATGAGCACATGGGCTTCGACTCGTCTCTCTCAGACGCTCACTACGACTACAACTCGCCAATTCCTGCAAACAAGATGATCCTGCCCTTCCGCATGCCCAACGAGACTCCTATGCACCAACAGTCGCCCAACCCTGCGCAATTGGCTATGCATCAAGACTCTGCTATTGCTTTCCAGTCGCCCACTCACATGGGCCATGCTGATCACGGCCACAACCTTTACCAGACACCAAAAGTCAACGGTACAGGAATGTTCCAGGACAGCAAGATGTACCAATCGCCGGCCCAGATGCACGATTCCAACTTCTCGACGCCAGCTCACCACCCCTCGCATCTTCGGAACCATGATGTGTATCACAGCCCGAGCTTAGGCCCTAACGACCTCCATAACCAGCATGGCGAGGAAATCGACATGTCGAGTTTCGTACAGTACGGTACTATTGATCCTGCCAGCCTTTAAGAGTATGTGTCTCTTAGACTACAGCCTGCTGGCCGGACTGAGCATCACACCCAACGAGGGGTGGAGAAGGCACCTAAAAAACAACAGCCACAGATCGGCTACGAGCTACATGAGCAAGTGAAAGCTAAAGCCTTTTACCACTGGTGTCCGCCGGATAATCTTTGATTCCAGTTATCTCTTCATCTTCGCGATTTTCTTGAGTCGGACTGTTTTTGACCAGGTGGAAATGTTTTTGGGTTGGTTACGGAGTTGTCCTTCATCTTTCGCTTTTCTTCAATTCTTTGTATACCCCAGATATTTCTTCCCTTTTTTCTTTCCTGTCGATTTCATGGTTTGCGTTGCTTCTAAAGCATTGCTCGTTCAGAACCAGCTTCTCTGGCACCTATTCTTGATCTTCCTGCTTTACTCTTTCCTCATCCTTTCTTCTCTTTTTGGCACCACGTCCAATCGAGTCTCGATCACACCTTCCATTCTGGTGTTTGAAGCATCGCTGCCATTGGCCTATCGATCGCGATCTCGACAGCTGTTGGGCCGCTCGATTCGAGCGAACAGTGGCAAACGCTCGCCGCCCCCTTGACAGAACGATAAGGGGGCGGAAAGAAGACGTTATGGATACCGTTTCGACACTCGGGTGGCCTTGTTTTTCGAGGTTGAGAATCCTGATGACGCTTCTTGCTTCTATTTGTTTCTTTGTTTTGTTCCTCTGTTTATCTTTTTCCTTTGTTTCAAGGCGGCTGGGGAGGGAGGAAGTGGTCTAGCCCGAGTCGGCGGTGCCTTGGTCAGGAGTTTTATGTATCCGTAGTTCTCTAGCATAAACACAGAGAGTCGACTTCTCCTCTAGCAACCTCTACGGCAAGGCTGGGTTCCTCCGTAGAGTCGAGGAGTGTTTTCGTTCTCAGAAATCCCACAAACTTTTTTTTTTCTCTTGCCATCATCTTGCCCATACTTTTCTGGCGAGTACTGTGTCTCTCCCGCGGCTCAGCTTTGTGGCTCGACAAGGACTTCTCAACGCGGCCCTCGGATGCCTTGTTGCAAGAAAGGGGGTGCAATCCTTCGAAACGGGTTTGCGGGTAAGGTGTGCTCTGTGCTGGTTCCCGGTCTGCTGGTCGGGTGGGAGTTTCAGGGGTATAACGGCGACAGACGAGAGAAGGAGGAGCACAACAAAACGTCTACCGGCATGTAGTGGCTTTGTGCTAATTTAGTGTCCGAATTTGTCAAAGCCTAACGAGCAACCACCGGGATGGGGAAATTCGACAAGTGCATGCATTGAATGTTGGAACCAGAAAGATCGAAAGATATGATGATTTGCTGGGGACCATGGCACGTGATGGGTACAATAGACGAGGTACCTGTTTTTTGTTGATTTTTAATGTTATTGTTTTTGTTTTTATTGATTCTTTGAGGGGCTTTTGGTAGCATGTGCATGTATTTGTGAGTGTGAAATGGAGGAAATGATGGCCATTTGTCTCTCTCTCTCCTAGTGATGGGAATACAGCGTAGTGTGAGTTTCTTTCTAGGAAGCAGGATTTCGATCCACTGGATCCCAACCATATACATTTATTGTTCGACACCACATATATGGGCTCAGCACGAGCAGGTTCAGGTAGCTTTAGTGGTTCGGTTGCTAAGAATGCTACGTGTTTTTTTTTATCGTTGAACAGTATGATTGAGCAATGCAAGGCCAACATTACTGCAAAAAAAAAAATCCGGATTGAACCAAATAATTCATCAAAAAAAAAAACCAGATTTGTAATGTACAACACATGCACCTGTTACCACTTTTTTCCCCAGATCTCTTTGTGAACGTCTTCTGATTCAATAGCGTCTTACTCTGGGATAACTAGCACTATCCTGGGTCTACACCTGGATGCCTTTTCTTGTTTTGCATGAAATTGCATACCGAATATGTGATCAGAAAGGTGGTGTAGCATCTCAGCATGTCATCAATCTCAGTACCGATACCATGTAAGCGAGATGATCATATTTCGTCGTGTATGCCGCCAGTAAAAAGTCCTGTAGATACTTTTTACACCGTGTTAGACTGAAAGTGATGTCTAAGGGGAGAAATGTGCTGCGGGTTCAAATGTCCATCAACAGTTTCGTCGGATGTATATACGCCAGACACTCTGTTTTGCAGAAACAATGGCGAGGCGAATCGATGGCAAAAAGCGGCAGGAAGAATGCGAGAGAAACATTGTGTATATAATGCGGATGCTGTACGCCATTTTTCGCTATGCCCAAGAATGCAAATACGCAAAAAAGCAGCTCCCCCGATCCAAAAGAGCAGAAGGAGAAAGATAAAAGGCCATCCATTCGAGAAGTGGACATCCTTGTTTTTCCTCACCAATCAATAGCCCAAGTCCCCGCCGTCTTCCAAAACTCCTCGAGCACCTGCCTCAAAGCAACATTAGGCCGCAAGTCTTTGGCAGTCAAGGGTTCTCTGGTCAATGGATCCGTAGGATTGGTTTTCAAATGCTCCAACAACGTCGCTCTCTCATAACTATGTCCCGTGCCCGTAACAACGGGATCATGCATGATTTCAAAACTAATCGTGTCGACCAAGTAATCAGGAACTTCCCTAGGCTGATGATTCTCGGGATCCGCCAAGGCAAAGACAGTTTTGAGCTCGTCGATTTTCTTTTGATGTGTGTCTAGGATTTCTTGCCTGCGTTCTTGAGCTTCCACGACACCGATGCTGGAGGTTGAGAGCGAGCGCTCGATGGTTTGGAGTTCGGCGCGTTTGTTGTGTTCGAGGGAGTCTTCTAGTTCGGCGAGCATGTCGCCTCTTTTGCGTCTGCGATGGCGTTCGCGTGCTGCGAATTTGTCTTTTTTGCATTTGAGGACTAGTTCGGAGAGGGAGGGTAGGGCGGCAGTGGCTTTGTTTGCTTCGGCGGGGGGAGGATGCATGGCTTGGTTGTATGCGGTCAGAGCCGAAGACAGCGCCTCATTGGGATGATGGAGGGCGAGTTGGGCCTGAGCGAGGTAGAAGTAGGACTTGAAGTTGAAGCCATTGTGTGGTGTTAGGCTGATGCTGTGGAGGCAGTCGTCGATGACGCCCTGCCATCTTTGCAGACGGATGCGGGCGAGTGCGCGGTTGGTGAAGAGTAGAGGATTGCGAGAGAACTTTGTGATTGCGGCCGTGTATTGTTCCTCTGCTGCTGCGTAGTCGCCTTGCTTGAATAAATCGTTGCCTTGTTGTTTGAGCTTCTCGGCGAGGTGAGCCATATTGGCAGTCCTGACGGGCTTATCGAATATCTGTCACGCTGTGCATGCGTGGCTAGTTGCAGACGGGCAGAGGCCTAATTGCTAGAGAGCTGCTGGTCGCATCTAGACATGGATGTGTCTTCGAATGTTCTAGGTGTCCGCAAGCGGTAATGATATGTCATCGGACCTTATCTCCGAGCGCCGAGGCACGCGACAGCGCACGGATGAAAAGTCTATACCAGTGATAGACTTTGGACAACATCACTGTTCAAAGAAACATTCATGTTGTTTTCACTGAGTACAGCAACTGAGTCATTTTTGAGAAGCAAGAGAGTGTATGACTGGGTCCACGTGGAAAGAAGAACACGTTTTGTCTGTTTCTCTCTTAACGGCATGCACGCAGCAACAAAGCTGATGCCCCGGTGCAGCCCAACCCAGTCCCTCTAATCTGTGTTTAACTGGTGTACCTTTCATCAAAGTAGTGTCCATGACTCGATAACTCAACCTGGCCCAAAGCTTGCTTGCATTAGCAAACCAAAAGCAAAGCCACCCTGCCTCATTATTTGTCCGGCTAACATTCTTGAACATGGCATCAAGCTTAGGCGCCTTTGTCGTCACTTCTTGTGACACTCATTCAATCCACTTCGACATTCTCGGACCAAGACGTCTGATCCGACATCTCACTATCAGCGTCTGAACTCGAGCCTCTTCTCTTCTCGCGCTTGAAAGTGGCAGCCTCCTCGGCCAGCAGCTCAGTTACTTCGGCATTGTTGTGAGTGTTGATGGGAGTTTCACACTTCATGCAGCCAAAGCGGACTCTCTTCTTGGGCGTCATGAGGGGACTGATGGTCTCAAAATTCTTCATCTTGTAGATGGACGTGTGCGAGAGATGCTTGCGCACGCTGGTCTTGAGACAGCCAAAGCGGACACGCTTCTTAGGTGGGCTAGGCGATGGAGATGGATGTGTGGGTTCGGCTGTGTCAATGTCGATGACTTCTTCGCTGAAACTGACGCGATGGCCTTGAATCTGATCGGGGGCTGGGATCTCGACAATGCTGACTCTGTTGTTGAACCGGAGTCCTCTAGCCTTGGCCATTTCCTTGTGTTGATTGGATGTGGTAGGCGATTCGAGTGCATCCGAAAGATCAGAAAGGTCGATGGATGACGACATGCTGATGGAGTTGTTGATAAAATCAGGTGTGGACGAGTTTGGCTTGATGCGTGCGTCTTGAATGTGTTGAAGGATTGCAGGAAGAAGAAGTTGTCTGCGGCGGCCGCTGCTTGGCGAACGAGCATGTTGAAGAGCAATGTTGGGTGCCATTGCCTTTGTGACTCAAGGAAACAATGCGTGATGGCAAGCGTTGGCGTGTGTCGAGTGGTGGATCAATGGTCAGACAGCTCAAACAACGAATGGAGTGGCAGGCGGTAAAAAGGAAGCAGGAGCGCGCATAATATGCGTTTGCGTGAATAAACCGACAATAACAAAAGGCTTCTAGTGCGGTATGACAGAAAAAGGTAATGTCGATGCAGTTGGAAGTGAAGGTCCACCAAGGCTGTCAACCTGCCAGTCATTGGCTGCGAAGCGGTCAGCCGAACAGCCACAGCAAATCAGGACTTGTTCTCACTCGCTGAAGTCACGGTTCGGACGTAAAAATGACTGAAGCAAGAAACATCACAAGCTGCTGGATAGGTCGTTTGCGTGCTTCTGCTGCCTTGTCATGTTTGTTACACTGCCCCTGATTCGACCTCATGGCCCCACGGCTGTCACCTCACGAAAGAACACAAACGTCGATCATGAAGGGGAGCATGACAGGGGTACAACTTCGAAACGGTACAGAACACACGTTGAGTGCATGTTGTGTTGCGCTCGAGACAACCTGCTTCCATTAACCATGTTCCTGTTCTACCGTAGCAGATACTTACAAGGTATTATACATTAGTAGCGACTTGTGCGAGCCTCCTCACTGACTACCTGATTCTCGCTTTCACTTCCACTAAACGCGACTCTAGCTTATCACAGCCTCGGCCTGTTTCGTGCTCGTCTTTCTCGATTCCAAGTGATTTCCATCTGCTCATGCGAAACCAAGAGCTATCCAGCTCGCACCAGCAGAGTACAGTGTACTGTCCTCAAACGTCTTCAAAGACCAACGGAAACCTTGTGTATCGATATCATTGACGTCAACAGAGACTCGCAGGTCTGCATTGCCAGCCATGTCGATCATGTTGATGGCGCAAAGGACTGTAGGGGCAGGTCTATGCGACTTGAACACGCGCTCGTCAAATTTGACCTGCGAAGTCGTCTCAGGAATTGGATTGCTCCAGCTTCTGACATCTCCTGTCTGGAAGCTGCCTGCTTGGACGTAGCGTTTGCGTTTTGGAAAAGCGATCCAGCACATGGCTCCTCCATACAACAGACTGTCACCCCAAGTGTCGATATGCGCCGTAAAGCCTGTGCGGCTGATGTTGGTCGCGTAAGCCCTTATGCGATAGTTCCTATCGCCACTCGCCATATCGAGCCGATTCAACCAACAGACGACCTCGCAGTCGTCCTTGAAAGCCTGAGGAAAGACAAAGTCCTGCGAGTTCTCTCGTTGTGCCCCCCTCTTGTTTACTTCGCTGTTCGCTGGTAGATCGTGCGTGTCAAATTGGCCGAAGAGACAGTCTTTGGCGTAGGCTTTGTGTTCAATCCATGTCGCGCTTGCCGAGTAGAGTAGCGATTTCTCGCCCCAGGTTTCCAGCGTTATACGGAACGAGTCTGTTGTGATTTTGTCTGCGACCAGGTTCGCTCTGACTGGTGCTTCGCAGGACAGGTCAAGTGATCGAAATCCTGCTGCGAGGTTCGGCGGCTCTTTGTAGTGGTTGCGTGGTAAGGAAATGATCCGTGAGGTCGACTTGCAAGGCTTCGAGCGCGGTCGCACTTCTTCCGTGGTGAAGATGCCAGTATCCGGGCCGGGAGAGTCAAGGTGTACCATGACGAATGAAGTCGCAGGAGGGCAAGAGTCGTCTGAGGTTACAACGAGGAGGTCAAGTCCATAGACTCAAGAGATTGTAAAGAATGAGAGATTCCAAGGCCGACCAACTCGGGCGCATCGACGGCATGCTGACGCCCCGTGGGCCACTACTTCGCTTGGTGACCAAAGTCAAACCCGCTGCGGTTTCAACTTCCAATGAGGTCGTTTTGCATGGAGGACGAGCTGTATTGGGCGATCTTTCCTCGTTCAGTGCGATCTGCTTGGACCGGCAATACTTGCTTGATCTTGGTCTTGACCTGACGTCAAAATTCAGGTGGCTGAATCAGAATCTTGATTGTGAGGAAGAGACGGGAAGTCGAGACATTCCAAGCACTGCAAGGTCATGTCTCGTGAGCTCAAAGGATGTCACGCCTACTCACCCCTCTATCGCGATGGTGTAACGTGAAAGATGAGCTGTGAAAATGCAAGGCCTCTTTGGGGTGGGAAGTGGTTTAAGAGTGCTGAATCGCCAGTCTCGATACGCTCGCCGTAAGGTATCGTGCATAAGGTGTAGCGGACGTGGACATGCAGAGAGAACAGCAAGATGCAAGCTGAAGTGTTGCGAATCCAAGGCATGAAGACGAAGAAAGCAAGGTTTCTACAAAGCTATTATGGTATACCGTTGACCGCTCCCGAAAGCCAAACCTAGAAAACCGAAACCCATCATGTTACTCGTGAGATAGAACAGCATCAGTGACATTTGATCACTTCTTCTCCTCCTTCTTGCCGCTGAAGAAGCTTCCCACATAGCTACCTGCGCCCTTTGCGCCTTCGCTGACTTTGCTGGCGCCAGCTTGAGCACTGGAGCCCATTGCGCCAGCATAGCTACCGCTATCGTCCTTGCCTCCTCTCTCGGCGCGGTTGATGCCCTCCTTTGAAAACTTGTCACCAACGGGTTGTAGAAGTCCACCCTGTCCGACTTGGCCGGCTGCGAGGTTGTTCACACCGTCCTGAAGGTTGTCGACTTGTTCGTTGCCGGTGATCTTGGTCTTGCTGAGCTGGTCTGTCGAACATAGGTTAGCATGATGGTCTGTTGAGTCGCAGAGCGAGTAAACGTACCTTTGGTAGCGTATGAGGCCTTGTTGTCCTTGGTGAAGTAGTAGAGAACATTGTCTTCGATCCAGGGATACCAGTTCTCGTACTGCTGGTTGTATTGCTTCTTTGACCACTCCATGTTGTTGTAGGTGCGTATTTTTGAAATGTGGCTTTGGGATAGAATGGGGACTTGAAAATGGAAATAGGCAGTGTCGAGATGTTTTTTGTTCTTGTACCACAGCTCTTGAGATCGATCACACACCCAAGCAAACTGATATCAACTCTTTCACATGCTCTGCCGCGTCCTGCATAGTGACGTGGGCTGGTACCCGTGTGGTGCGTCACGCTCAGCCACCCAGAAATCCGGGCTGGTCGCTCATCATCTTTGACGTTCGCTGTGGCACATTGTAGAATCAGGTTTCGGCAGCTTTTGACGTGCGACGAGGTGAGAGGACGTTTGGTGAAAAGTTGCTATTTATTCATAGCCAGTTTTACAAGAATTGCAGCCTTGTTGGCGCAAAAAAGCAGTCCAAGCCCTATGTATGTATATGCATCTAGAAGAGAACAAGAAAGAGAAAAGTCGTAGAGAGCACCATGAACTTCGTTATTCCACGATAAGATTGCGTCTCCTCGAGAGACTACTCGTACGGACAGGCTCGCTTCCAATTCGAGGGCTCAATGGTGAGTACTGTGTCAGGCTGGCGATTCTGCGCCTCTTAGGCACATACTGGCTCTCTTCAAGTTGGATCGCAGCACGACGCTCCAATATGCGTCTTGCTGCCTCTGAATGAGAAGACGTTGACCCGTACTGACTGCCTTCCCCTGCGTTCGCACGTCGAGCTGCCAGAGTCTCTCGCAAGCTAGGAGAATGTTGTACCCCGCCGCCGTAATCTGTTCTGCGTGTAGACGATTGTCTCATGTGGCCCATTTCTGTCATGGCACGAGAAGGAGCGCGCGAGGGTATGTCTTGCGCGACATCATCCTCGGGCTGAGCATATCTTTGCATACTGGTACCCGGGCGATTATAGCGAGCGGCGTAGTCAGTCTGGTCATGACTAGGTGATAATTCCTGACTGAGGTATTGATCGTTGGCTTCCAACGGACTTGTGCTGATAGTGTTGCCCAATCCCAAGCCAAGTAAACTACTCCTCCGGCTGTCGAGACGGCTCACAGATCTGGGTGCCTCAGTCCTGATTTGAAGATCCTGCAAACCAAGACTCGATCTACGAGCATAACGTGATGAAGGCGTTTCGGCTTGCGTTTGAGATTTGCTTGTGGTAGTAGGCTTGACAGTGGGGCTTGCAAGGTCCGACTTGCCCTCACAGAGTGCAATACAAAGATCAGTGAGATTCCTGCACATGCTGTCGGCCTTTCTTCTGATGTGTCTATCAGAGACGGCGGCGCCGTTGATCATGGATGCAGCCGTGAACACAGTACCTTGGGGTCCGCCACTGCCTGTCATGGCAGCGAGTGCCAAAGCGTCAGAAGCTGTTGCCTCCAAAGAACGATAGAGTTGTGGGTTGAGTACATTCTTGGCTTTGCCGAGGGCACTATGTAAAAGTGGATGCAGGTTAGCTGTGGACAGACCAGGAGTGTTGACATCGGCCGGCAAACTGCTTTGTTTTCGAGCATGCTTTGGCGAGGAAGACATAGTAGTCGGCGCGGTGGTTGCTGTACGAGGGCGTTCGAAAGAGTGATTTGTGGCATTTGCACTGGAAGGCGAAGGCTTGCCGCCAATCTCGAGGCTACGAATACGTGATTTGAGATCGTCAAGTTCGTCCCACACGGTCGAAGGTGCATTGACAGAATCTACCGATTCACTCTCGGCATTGGATCCTTTCCGCGCAGTAGGGGCTGGGGACATGGTCGGTGTGATGAGGCCTTGGGCGAGACGGTCAGAGAGACTAGATAGGTTACGAGAGCTGGTCAATGGCTCATATGCTTTTCCCACACGGTACATGCGACGTTGTTTTGGTATGGCGTCGGAGATGTTTGTTGCAGTAGGACGCTTGGAAGGGAACTTGAGGACATCGGGCGAGGCATTCCACTCGCGGGCAGCGGCCTCGAAGGACGACGATGTGGTTGTCCCAACAGCATAGCGAGGTTTGCGCATAGAGGCACGCAGCGAGGGAGTACGGATGTTGTTGTGTTCGGTCTGAGCAGGGCTTGGTGAGTGTTGGGCACGTAACTCGGCCAGCCTGGTGGCATTGAGACTCTCGTTGGATGGAGCGCGTTCTCGCACGTTCAATGGCTTGCGCAAGGGCACTGGGACTGCATAAGCGTGTATTGCGCGAGGTTGAATCAAGGACGGGCATACCTTTGCCATGTGCCGCCTCGGGGCCGTCCATGGCGAGGCTCAAAAACAGATCGTCGGTAGGATCAACTGTCTGGCGCATCATGGACACGCTTACCCTCCTATTTTGACTGGCACTGTCATGATCGCTGGTCGACATTTCCAGACGAGGTGATCATAGGAGCATTCTTCTATGCGGCCTTGGTTTTTCTGTGGAGGCTGCCCGCCTGACTTGGATGCTGAAGGTGTTTGTTTTCCCTCCTGTTTTCCCTACTCTTTGTGTGCAAAGCTCTTCCAGCAGAAGCGACAAAGTCCTGACGCGCGCGATCGGCGAGCAGTATATGCAAAGGATTATGACGGGGCGGTAGCAATCGGGCACGACGCGATTGAGGCAGTAGGCGTTCGAGACAGCGGAGGGTCGCGGCGAGAGGATGGCATGTGTAAAGGCGATGGCTTCGCGGAGAGCCGCTGTTCGCTTCGCTGTTCAGCCTTCCCCTGCAAACCATCGACCAGCCACTTCTCACACCAAGCATCCATCAATCATGATCCCGCCAATCTGGAGAAGCCGTGCTCGGACTCGATCTGATCTATCCTCGCTATAGCGATTCACGGTCATTGTTCATAAATCACCAACATGCCCCAGGACTCAAGCCTGTATCTCGCTTAGTTGAACTGCCCTAATCATGTCTGACACGCCGAGAAGTGTCAAAAGGTGCTTGCTGCCGCAGGACCGATACTCGCTCTCGTCTCCGCCTACACGTCCAAAAGGCAAGGAAAGAAACGCAATCTGCGGACCGTTTGTACCAGGTGGGCAGCTATGTACCGTTGGCTCACCATAGACATGATGGCCATGACAAGCTCGAAGAGCCTCGGCGGCTTGCCCGTAAACCGCGTGTCGAATTAGAAATAAATCCACGGTGCCGTTGACCTAACTTGATATGTGGGTACGCGATGCACCGAGTACATCCTTATTATCTTGCTTCTCTCAAGGAAAAGGACTCTGCTGTTGTATCGAGCCGGTCGTGTCATCGACATGACTAGATTGCAATAGGGCCAGTCGTTTCGAGTTTTCGAATCATGAAACACAAGTAGCGGCACAGAAAACAACACAAAGCTGGCGACTAAAAATAGCAAGCCCTTGGCGCTCGACCGTTTCTGTGGTGGTCGTGCAACTGCCAGTGCCAGTGCCAGCATCTCTCTCCTCCTTCAAGCGCGCCCAGTGGACTGGCCGGTCTATCCTCTTTGCTCTTTGTCCCTCTCTGCTGTCCTTTGACCGAGACCACCTCCTAATATCGCCCTCTGCTTTGTCGCCGAGAACAAACGGCGACGCTTCCCGCCCAAGTCACGACAACCTGACAACCTGACATCGACGACACTGCGCCCGGCATACCTAGCCTCTTCTTTGTTCGCGCCTTCCTTGCCCGCTCTTGCTCTCGGCACACGCCTTCGACATTGTACTTCGACCCTTTCTCAACACAGCTTCGGCGGCCTCAACTCTACCACCTCCCTGCCAGCGCCGTTGACCAGCACGGTTTCGCATCAAATTGCAGCCTCCGTTTGAAAGACAATAACTGCCGGCGCGTTATTCGCAAACGAATCTCTTTTCCCCATCCGCCAGACTGCTCCTTGAACAGTCCTTAATATTACACCCCGAGTCGAACATAAACAACATTCCTCGGTGCTGCCCAGGACAAGTCTCCGGCTTGCAGACACATCAGCTTTCGCGTCATACCTCTTCTACGCCGACTGGACTCGACCATCACAAGACCTCCTGGTATGTATATCCGTCAACAGCTCTATTCAGCCCGTACAAGTGTTTCTGTTCTTTGTCATAGAAAGTTCCGGGCGCTACTGCACTCAATGCGGCTGCTGCATGACCCCAGCGCGGCTACAAGCCGCTTCATATTATGATTGGTCAACCACACATGTAGATTCTGTGAAGCGCCCTGCTAACACATTTCATCCGACCAACCAGACTTCCACCCATCCTATCTTGACATATCTCTTGTTCACGTCTACGGGTACCCATACCGTCGACTCGTCGCCTGCTCGGACTCGCCGATTACTGCTTCGAGAAATGGCTTTATAGTGCCAATCTTGCTTATAATACTTTGCTCTCATTTGTCCGCTTGACCATTGCTGGCGACCTTCTCTCCTTCACGATCTTACACCTACTTGTCGACCTTGCCTGTCATTGTTGTGTTCGCAAACTTTTCCCGCGACGAAGGCCCCGCATCTGTATCTGTAAGATCGCCCTTGTTCCAAGTTCTAACCATCTCAAGCAGACCACGCTTCTAACCACGATCCAGAACAATTCCTCACCTTGGCTCCTCCGATATCGATTACACATCTCTGTCGAACTTGCCGCTCTGATCAGCAAGTAGTGTGTGCGACATTGCAATGATCGGCGACTTCCACGGACCTGTGGGCACGAGCAAACCGCTACCAGGTGGTGATGTCTCGCAAGCAGGTACAATATTGCAGAAACCATTCGAGTCATATCATCAGCACAAAGAGAGTGTATCCACATCTGCGTCGACCTCAGCGGATTCGTCTCCTACCACAACCGCGTCCATCATCGACGACTCTTCGGCGACAGAGATGTCTCCAGGTTCCTCACCAGAGTCGCCGTTAGGGAAGCCCTACCCATCTTCGTTCGGAATGACTAGACCGCATACTTCAGACAATGCTATGATGCACTCACCACAACCCTTTTTCGACTTGCAACGATCTGCTACCCCTGGCAGAAAAGGAAGAAACCTCAAGAATCTTGCCGTCAATACATCAGGCGCTTTCGTCATGTCCAGAGCCGCGTCCACCACGTCTTTGCCCATGTCATCATCACTTCAGGGAACCGCGAGCTCAGATAGCCTTGGCCAATCCTTCTCCAAGCCTCCTAGTCTTACAAAGAGGCGCTCTAGCAAGACCCTCGGTTTGACCATCCTAACACCAGCCAACACCAAGGCGCTGCCTCAGAACGGACGCGCTGTTGTGCCTCCGACTCCATCATTTGCTCGCCCCAATGTGCTTCGTCACTTTCAGTCATCGCCCTCTCTGCCCCTACACATCGCCGAGGAGATTCGCGAAGAGCCAGTTTCAGAAACACAACAAGGACAGAAAGAGTTTGCATTGCCTTTACACATGCGCGAACCCCTCAAGACCAACGACTCAGATCAGAACTTTGACGTACCCCAATCGAAAGAGGAGAAACCTGAAGCTTATCCTGATGGACCCATCTGTGTTTATGGCCGTTACCTGGATCTTTACCTGGAACCAACTGCTGCACAGGCCTCACGCTACGATGTCATCCTGAATGTTGCTAGCGAAGTAAAGAACCCTTTCGATTTTGCAACCTTTCAACCTTCTGGTCCAGAATTGCGTCTCGATGGTGGAGGCGGTATCCAGTACGCCCCAAAGCGCAACCATCTGATCTCTCAGACCGGCTTTGGTCGAGAGAATTTGAGTCCAGTGATCGAGTCGTCACCAACTACGCCCAAGGCAAATCCATTCATGAAAAACATCACTTCTGCGCCTCAGTCGAAAAAGTCCACGAAGCCGGAGCCAGAGTATATCCATATCCCTTGGGAACACAATACCGACATTGTCCCTGATCTTGTCCGCCTAGTCAAGGTCATTGACGAACGCATCCAGCTTGGGAAACGTGTTCTGATCCATTGTCAGTGCGGTGTGAGTAGATCGGCGACACTGGTTGTGGCCTACGTTCTATATAAAAACCCCTCGATGAGCGTTCAAGAAGCATATGATGATGTGAAGAAGCGAAGCAGGTGGATTGGACCCAACATGAACTTGATCATGCAGCTGCAGGAGTTTCGATCAACCTTACAAAGGCCTCAGAGCAGGTTCGGTAACACTCGTGGTCTGAGTCCTAACTCGCCTCCATTCGGTTTCACTGAGACAGGACGCCCGGCATCCTACGACGGTAGCAGTGTGCCTGGGATCAAATCACCAAAGACTGCTCCTCTTCCACCGGACACGGCGCAGTCAAAGCTTTTACGCCATCCCGATCTTTTGGCTGTCAGCCCAGGCCCTTCCTCCGCGCCTTCGGGCCTCACTTGGCCATCAGATGACACCGCACCAGTACCTAAGAAATCGGAAGAATTTGCTCATAGCGAAGCAGCGTACGTGGATCCAAATGGTCGCACGGTACCCGTCGTACAGATCTCAGAGGACCATCCCATTCTCGAACCCAAAGTCACGAAAGAGTTGAAAGACCGACCAAAGTCACTGAACCTTGAATCACATATCAGGCAGGATTCTGGAAGACACATCACTCCCATTGTGTCCCCAAGAGCTACTGAGTTTGCGATGGCGCCTCTCAGACCTTCAAAAGAGGCCGACTCGGCGGACCAATTTGGCTTGATGTCTCCACGCGCTTCAGAGTTCTCGCAGTCTCCGTTTGATCGCGAATCATTGCTTGGTGCATTAGGTATGGGTTCGGCAGTGTTACCACATCTCAGACCTCAGCGTCTTGCCCCAAAGGCACCCAAATCACAGAAGAAGGTACCCAAGAGTCTTGCTCTACGACCTAAGATCAGCGCACCTAGCTTGAGCGAGCAACGAGAGCTGCAAAACATGCAATCGAAGCTCGAGGATGAGTTGACGCATGACGAGCCGGATTTCATGGACGCTTTGGCATCACCACGTGCTTTTGAATTTACGCAAAACCCCTTCGCCAATCTTCCTGGAGAGCCTGACGTGGAGAGGTCTAACACTGCCGCCGTCAACGGAAGAGAAGACCCGCGTAGCCCGCCACAAAAGGGAGCTTTTCCAATCCAGCGCAACATCTTCGATGTGCTGTAGCATGGTGTTTTGACAACGCTTTCGCCACGACCTGGTTCATTTGTCATCTTCTTTCTGCACAATATTAGACATTTTCAACGACGACCTGTCTTTCCTCTTGCACGACGAACAATGGCACAAAATCGTCCTTACTGCAAACCAACCATCCAATCTGATAGGGAGGTCTATCTTTTGTTTGACGACTCATGGCGTTACAATTTTTGGGAGAGGGAGATGAACACGAAGACCTGTTTTCTGCTTGTTACTTTTCTCCTTCGATTCTTCTTTCCCCACTACCCATTTCCCCAGCTTCTTGCATTCATGCTACTATTTTCCGCTTCTTCTCTATACCATGCTATGCGGTTCGACACTTTTGTTCAGACCAGCTAGCAAGCGTTGCATTTTCTTTTCACTTTTTCATAGCTTGTTTCTCTCTTCTGTGTGCCTCTCATTCGCTCTTGGTATTATAAGAATGAAAAGAGGGAGATGACGTCGTCACCCTTGCCGTCTACCATTTCATACCGATCCACGTGCAGGCATTATCAAATTGAAGAAAATTCGAGGTAGGTGATGCACTCCAATTAGCAACAGGCAAGTACAGTCAGTGTCGAGAGTGTCCGGGATATCTCGAACCTTCCTCACGTTGTTGTCTTTGACTCTTTACGCCCTTGAAATGACAAGCGGGCCCGAGCTTCCATGAATATATACTTCGAGGCTATCGCAGTTCAAGGGTGCAAATCACACAACTCCTATTCTTCTCATCAGTTCATCTTCACATCAGTCTCAACCATGCGTTCCATCACCGAGCTCCAAAAGATCGTCGACAGCGCGACGGTCGCCAAAACCGTCTTTGAGCTACGCCCAGACTACCTCGCTCTCCTGATAGCAGTCGACGGCATCACACCCTCCCCCAGCGACTCTTCCTCTGACCTGCATCTCCAATCCGCGGAACTCGCCGCCAAAGCCCGAGTTTCCTCCTCCTCCGTCGTGACCGAAATCCCCGCCATCAAAGCCTGGCGCGACACTTATAAATCCTTTGGCGCCAAGCCCAAGAAATACCAGAGTTCGATTGAAGCTCTGACGAGACGAGCCGTTGCTGCAGGAGGAGGTCTACCCAGAGTCAATCGATTGACGGATATTTACAATTCCGTTTCCGTGCAGTGTAATATTTGTCTCGGCGGCGAGGATTTGGATGCTTATATCGGGTTTCCGCGGTTGATGCGCGCCACTGGAGATGAAAAGTTTGAGACCAAAGCAGGAGACGAGAAACCGGAAAAGGGGGAAGTGGTTTGGTGTGATGAGGGTGGTGTTACGTGTAGGAACTGGAATTGGAGACAGTGTGTTAGGACGCAGTTGAAGGAGGACACGGGGGCTGCGTTGTTTATTTTGGATGCGTTGAGTCCGGTTGATAGAGGGATGTTGGAAGTTGCTGGGGAGGAATTGGTCAAGAGGTTGAGGGAGGGGAGTGAGGGGTTGGTTGTTGCGAAGAGGATTATCGGTGTTGAGGATGGTGTGGATGCTTGAGTAGTGGATAACAAGGAGTATATAAATGGCAGGAAACTGTCTTTTTGATGACAATGATTAGATGGATGTATAGATAGATAGATGCTCTTTCGTACTTGTGTTTGTAGTCTGCAGAACGCTATGCAACAATCATCTCAAACAACATACTGTGCTTTTGTAAAAAGTAGAACTATGCTTCTTCCACCTTGACCGGCTTCTCTACTGCCAATGTCTTGGCAGCCTCTACAGTCACCGTCTTGATGCCTGCAGCCACAGCCTGGTCCTCCTTCTTCACATCGCCAGTGATGGCATCTCTCGGAGCAGCGCTCTCAACAATCTGCCCATTCGAATCTCTAGCCTTGCGCTTCCACCCAGTCTTGAACAACTTACCCAACTCAAAGTTTGGGAAAGCGTGAGCTTCAGTGTTGAAGACGACTTTGTCTAGCGGCAAGACGTCGTTCGGGCCAAACAGCAGGTAAAAGTACTTTAGCGTTTCTGCAAGCCAGAAACTCTCCATATTGTCTCTTGCAGAGGTGGGAATCGAGTTGACGTCGTTGATGCTCGTGTATCCGCCATTATGGTCGACAGCAGTGTGCTTGACAAAGGACTCGAACATTTGCCAGCCCCATTCTCTGTAGATGTCGTCGCCGGTGATGCGCCACATGTAAAACAGACTCTCGACAGTCTCGGGACGTTGCAGATTGTGTGCATCAGCAGGCTTGATGATCAAATCGTTCTTCCACTCGGCCTCGACGTCGTCTGACAGTGTCTCAGGTGACTGAAGAATGCCATCAGGCATCATGGCGGGAGGGTCGTGCATTTCGAAGTGTGTGATTTCTGCAGCAAGACCGGTGGCGGCGATCTTGTATGTTGCCCAGCAGGTCTTCATGAGCTGCTTGGCCAGTTCGATCTCGCCTTCTTGTTTCTTGCCCCAGGATGCCGACTTTCTGGCTTCGGCGAGTATTTGACCTTGAGTCGCTCCTAGAGCGATAGTACCTGGCATGAAGCATACCAAATGGTCCATCTTGGGAGAGATTGGTTGGTCAAGGCCTGAGGGACGCTCACCGAGGATGGTGAGATTGGCTTTTTGTGAGTATGTGATAAGGTGCTTTTGAATACCAGCGAGAGACTGATCCCACATTTCGTGGTAGACAGATTCCTGCTTTGAGGTCTGCAGATATTGCTTAATGAGGTATTCTATAAATGTTAGTCGGTAATCGATACGCGCTGTTAGCCTAACATACCGTAGTAAGAGTCTCCGCGACTACCCAATCTGATGTTGTTGCCCCTGAAGTTTCCAGTCTGGGCGTAGATGAAGATGGGCAAAAGGCCGTCCTCCATGCCATTGTCATCGACGACTTGCATAACCTTCTCAGCCTTCTCCCAGTAATGTACCTCGCCAGTCAGCTTGGCCAGATACTTCATCTCGAGTTGAAGACTGGTGGCTTCAGCAGTCGACGAGGCACCTCCATCGTCGTGAGAAGGGATGCCTTTGCCGGTGTGAAGGTTGACGCTGGCATAAGGTACACCAGAGTTGGAGTCGTATGCGCCGAGAAGACGATCGGCCAGATCTGCAGCCTTCTCCAAGTACAAGTCCTCGCTGATGGAAGCACCGGTAGCAGAGTGGCTTGTCAAAGGAGCGTAGTCGGGGAAAGTGGTGGAAATGTAGTGAGCAGATAGCAAACCACCGAGCATGCGAATGGTCGTCTCAAATGTGTTTACATCGTGGTCAACGTCGTAGTGTAGAGTGGTCGAAACCCAGTCTCTAGCGTGAGAGAGTTCGGTGGTGAGGTTCATGAGCATGAGAGTGTCGAGAGCATCTACTATGATCCAGCCCATACCACCCTTGACCATGTGACGGCCTGTCTGCGAAACAGGCTTGAATTCGTCGTAGCCCCAGCCATGTTGTTCGTAGGCTGACCAGCTCAGCTTGAAAGCGTCTCTTACTTGTTCCCTTCGCTCTTCCCAATTTGCAGGTTTCTTGGACTTCAAGACACTAGGGGCGGAGGCACTAAACAGGCCTAACCAGTAGAAGGTTGTGGCAAAGACGACCAGCAACGCAGCAAGGAAACGTTTCCTTCTGAACCACGGCAATCTGCGGGAGGAGCTGGCGAACGGTTTGTCTTTGTACATGGGCAACGAGGGCCTCCTGTCACCAAACATTCCTCCTATTTTCTCGGCCACGCCTGCGCTGCCGGTCGAAGCATCGTCTTTCGATTGGAATCGTGATCGTCCGGCATCGGGACCAGTGCGAGGTAAGGCATACGACATGGTGGAGGATGAATGAGTGCAGCGAACAGGTCGATCCTAGTGGGCGGATTGCTGCATAGAGTGCAACGCGGTTCTGCGCAAGCTGGCCAGTTGGTGACGTCGTTGAGAACGAAAAGGGTTGAGTAACACTCTGTGCTGATTCTGTATGGCGCGAGTTGGAGAGAACTGAAAAAGAGACGAGAGCAACAGAGGTCAAAGTCGCAAACGTGACCAAATTATCGATTAGGTGTCAAGCTAGGCACATTCACATGCAGAAGGTCCCTCGCTCCTTCCCCACACTCCAACAACCCCTGGCTCAATCTGCACCGCAAGCCTCCAACCAAGAAAATTGACGGGCATGACAAGAGTAATCGCTTCATTGTTGGAAACCCAATGACTGTGAGTCTTGAACAATACGCCTGTGGTATTTGATGGCAAGTATCCTTGCAGCCATAGAAGCTAGCATCCAAACGCCTGCCTGCCTGCCTGCCTGCCCAATTCGGCTTGGAGAAACCCTTTCCTTGCCCACCTTTCAAAAACATATCAAGTACGATAGAATTTGCCCATATCACAGGAAGATTGGTGCGCCTCGGTTAGCCCGCGCCTTGAGCTGACTCTCCTTGAACTGTTCCCATCCTTGAGGGTCTTTCATCTGCAACTGCTGCAGCTCCTCCAGATTGGCTCCCATCTTCTCCATCACTCCTTCCCATCCGCCATTTTGATCCAGCATCACTCGGAGTTCCGGACCCGAAATGTCTCCCAGCTTGGAGGCAATCTCAGCCATATGGGATCCTGGTGCCCATTCCGTGTGCGCATCTGGCTCATATGTCTGTACACCAATTGGCACATCGATAATGTCCTGTCGCACTTTGTGTCCCAGACGATGGATGCGTCCTTCCTCAACTGCAAGTGCTCTCGATGCCAGACTGACGTCGCTAGCCTTCCTTCTCATAGAGACACCGCCACCGACATGCAGTTCTTCATCCTGATCTGACTCGATAGCCGATGTTTCTGTTCCGAATGTAGTGGCAGAGCTGGCCATGAAGTCATGGAATAACGGTCCAGACTCCGTCGACTCCAGTGAGGAAGACAGAGAGAAGCTTTGCTGGTGTGGTAGTAGGTCCAGATGGAGGCGAGTTTCCGGGAACTCATCTTCGAATCTTTCAATCATGCCACTCAAGGTCTGATCAAGGAAGAGCAGACGGCGGTAGTTCATCTCATCACCAGCCGCAAACTCCTTGGCCAAAGCAGGCTTCAGACGGTTTCGGAGCTTGCGAGCACTGTCAAGCAGATTCCTGCTGACCTCCTTGGCCTTTCCTCTCCTCTTGACTTCACTTTGAGCTGGGTTGCCAATGTCTCGCGGCGTGGTGGTTCCTGATAGCGATATGCTACCATTACGCTTATCCAACTGGTCTTGTCCGAGGAAGTATTCCAAAGCTTTGATAATACCATTACCCCCGACGATATAATCATCATCTGGTGCTGTTTCGTCATCGCTGCCGTCGGATAGTCGATCTTCGTCCAGGTGTCCCACGAGATGTACCAACACGTCCGGAACTGGTGCCTGTCTGGCGTCCTCGACTCCATGTTGCTTGGAAAGCATGGTAGCTGCAGGCAGTAGAGATGATTGAGCCATAGTTCTGTCCATGTTACGTAGGCAGTATGCAACGATTTGCTTCGCCAACGCCTTGACTACCTCGCTTTGACCAGGGCCAGGAACCTAAGTCGAACTTGTTAACGCCGCATCAGAACAGAAAAGAACGGTGTGACTTACATCAACATCAATGCAGACAAGCGAATTCGACACTCGTGCAGCAGCACAAAGCGAAGCATACAAAGCGCAAGCTTCCTCCTGGCTGTCCTCGTCAGTCGCCTGAGACAATGCAGATAACTGAGGGTTTTCAAGAATGGTCAGATGGGCAAGCGAGATGCCTTCGGGCAATACCTGATGCAAGTCAATATCAGCAACCAACAGTCGGTAGGATTAATCTTACCTCGGCCAATGATATGGCCTGCTTCACTGACAGACCGACGTCTATAAGGTGCAATCTCTTCAAGTTGTCCAGCTTGGGCAAGTACTTCCTGAGTAGCTGGAGCGTGCAAGCATCACCTACGAACAAGTTCCTATTATGGCTGATGTCGATGAACCGGAAATTCTGTAATGATGTCAAGGTGGGTAGGAGTTCTCTCAATGAATTTGTATCCAAACTGCAGCCAGCAAGACTGAGACCCCAGACTGGGCATTCAGGGTTGTGTTTTAGGGCCTCTGCAAGCTTACCAAGCTTGCCTCTAAGGTCGTTACTACCCACGTCGAGAGCTTGGCAGACGCCCGATCGCACGTAATGAAGTATGTGTTCGAATCCTTCGTCATCGAGCTTGTTACCAGCGAATCCAAGTCTGGCGATGCCGCAGACTGTGGCTCCATCAACAATCTTGCGAATCTGATGAGGCGCGAGTCCACATTCTGCCATGGTGATTTCTTCAAGGCGAGATCCGCCAAGTCTTCCTGATAACGCCTTACACAAGGTGCCCGCAGCATCGACTGAATTGCCAGTGGTCTTGGGCATTTGACTAGGTGCCTTGATAGTTGAATTGGGTTCGGATGGCGGTAGTTCTTGGGGGAAGGTTAGCATCGAAACATCGAGAGCCTTGATCGACCGGCACATGTACAAGAAGATAGAGATGTGCTTCCAGCCGATCTTCGATATCCTCGGGTTGTTCTTGAGGGTAAGCTTCTCCACGATTCCACCCGTAGGTTTGGCAGGAACCTGAGGAGCACCATTTCGCCGCCTAGTAGGCTGGGGCTTTTTGGAAGCGAGCAGTCCAGACAAAACAACACGCAGGCCCTCGTCACTAATGTCTGCATCCTCGAGCAATAATCGCTTCACAGGAACGATTGCGAGCCAGTCGCTCAGAGTCACAAAATCGGCCAGTTGGAGCCGGGATCCGGTAAGATTGAGTTGAGTAACAGTTCCAGGATCCTCGGGCGAAGTGCAGTCCTCTGCCATGAGCTGCTCGGTGATACGTTTGAGAATAGGCGATTCTCTGAGCTGGCAACATCTCCTGTATATCCTCACAGGATCGGTCGTTGGACGGTCTTTTGGAGTTGCTGCACCTGACGCCGTAGGGGTCTGGTTGGCTGAAGAACCTTGCTTCGGAGAGACGTCGCCATTCAGTTCACGAGGAAGCTGGCCACTATTTTCGGCCTTCTGTCTCTTTTTCTCCTTCCGTTCTTCGCGCGCAGCGTCTTTCTCGGGTGTCGAATCTGATTTGTTTCCAGAGGTCGTACTCTTGTCGCCAGTCTCGGGACCTGCTTCGGGAGATCCGGTTCTTCCAGCAATATCATCGTCGGTAGAAGCAGCAGCTGCGTCAGACTGCTCTTTGCGTTCGGTGACTGCTTGCGGATTTTTCAGAGCCTCTCCTTCTCCGCGTTCCTTGAATTTCTTGTCCTTTGCTTTCTTCTGTTTCGAAGCGTCCCCAGTATCGTCATCTCTGTACCGCGGCCCAGAGGCGAGTTCAACATCGACTGAGAAGGCGACACGTCGTAGTTTGGCAGAATCAAGCTCTGGCAAAAGGCAGCGTTCGCGACTCTGGTTGATGTTCAGGACGCGTCGTGGACACATGCCACCATTCTCGCCAGGACGGGGAGTTCCAGCATTTTGAGCGCCGGAAGACAGACGGCGGGTAAGGTTCGAGAAGAAGGAGCTGTTGGAGTCTTTTGGCCTTTGCGGAACGTACGGTTGTAGTTCCTCTGCCTCGCGATTCGCTGTCGGTTGTGTGGGGCTCGTGACTAGATTGTCTCTTGCAGATTGGCTGGATGGACCCGCATTCCTGCCATTGGCCTGTGACTTGGTAGTCTGAGGCACGCTTGGGGACGGAGGGGCCTGCGACGAGAACTTGGAGCTGATATTGGAGATCCACGAGTTTCTACGTGAGCTCCTGGTACCATCGGCGCCCTCTCTTTGGGAGGAAGAGCGACTGAGGATACCGGGTCGACGCGACGAAGTCTTGGCTGCTGCATTGGACGAGTCGGTAGAGTTTGAAGGCGGAGGCTGAGTCGGTGTAGCGTTTCGAGGCGGAGAAGGAGGCTTTGAGGGGAATGGTGGTGCCTTCTTTGATTCTACAGGTGAAGAGGAGCGAGAACGAGCGTGCGACGAGACGGGCGGAGGGTTGTCGTTAGAAGTGCCGGGGGCTCGGTGAACCACGGGCTCATGCTGTGGGTGTTCTGCTCCGGCTTGAGTATGCGAGCTGGACTGTGTGGCATTGGTAGAGAGCGCACCTCTGTCTCTGTTTGGCTGATGGGCCCAACTGACGTCAACGCCGTGTACGGATTCCATTATCGGGTGCTTTGGTAGATGGTATCGTGTGATTAGGCCATGCTCTTGCTGATTTCGAGTATTGTCTTGGAGTCGTCGCGTGCAGTGCGACGGGAGATAGCGATTGATTGAAATGCGACAGGTACTTGGCTCCTCGGGGGTGAGGGGTCGGTCTTATTGAAAATTGACGGGAGCTGGTGTAGCGGGAGGGTCCAGATCAGCGGGTGTGGAGAAGAGACGACCTTGGTTCGACCGCGTGATACTGAATACTAATTACTGCCGCTGCCACTGGCCAACACAGTCTGCTCGAAACCCATCGACTCGATCAAGTCTGATAGTCTGCTATAACGAGCGTATAGCTCTCGTCTGTTTGTCGCATCATGCGTGCGTGCTGTCGGCCTTTTCTATTTTGTGACCGTCGGCTCCACGCCTTTCGGACATTTTGCTCGCTTGGTCTAGACATGTCGCCATAGCGCGACCGGACGACATATAATTGCGCCGTAAATCGGCGAACACTGGCGCTCTGACACATCGATCTAGCAATTTGTTACACGCTGTCTCCGAGATGTTTTACTTTTATTTTATGATGAGCTTGGCTTTGCTATGCGCACGCGAGCTTTGGCGAGTCTGAAAATCCCTTCGGCTCGCGATGCTTCCGAAAGTTCTTATGCACTTTGAGCGCATACAGCAACGAGGTGGCTTACAGAAGCAATCGACTCGAGGGGCAGCACCAACAACGTCACATACTCTTCACACAGTCTATAGAATTCGAGCAAACAAGATAGCCATGGGATCACCACATCACAATCTCTTATTCACAGGGAAACAAAAAGGTTTGATGACCTTGCTTTGCAGACTTTTTGATTCAAAATAAAAGCAACCACAATTGCCGTAGCACATTGTCCCACCCATGATATCCTCAAAGCAAGGCCATTGACGCCGAAAGCTCCTGTCATAAACGTGGAGGAAACCCTCGAGACGTCACGAGTTCCCGTCCATAATCGACGACCCCATACCCCTTTTGATGCTGATGAAAATGCATTTAAGCGGAGAGAGCCTTGATCTTCTCCTGGATCTTGGCCTCACGCTCAGCCTTGGTAAGCTTGTTGTCGCGGAACTTCTTGGACTCCTCCTTCCAGAAGTCCTTGGACTTCTTCTCCTCACCCTCGGCCTTCTTGAAGGGGTCCTCACGGATCTGCTTGTGGGCGTCCTGGTAGAGCTCCTCAAGACCATCGGCCTCAATGTCGTCGTCAATGTAGCCCTGGAACTGGGACTTGTAACGCTCCTCGTCGTCGTCGGCAAGAGTCTCCATGTACTCAGCGACGTGACCGGCGAAGATGTACTTGCGGAGGGTCTCGGCGTCGAGCTCCTTGGTCTCAATGTCGAAACCGGGGAAACGCTTCTCGGAGTGGGGGACGTAAAGACCACCGTCGGAGGCACCCTTCATGGCGGCGAAGACACGGGCACCGGTGGAGGTGCGGGTCAAACCGACATCAAGGTAGACCTTGAAGGGGCGGCGCTCCTCACCGTCGACCTCAGCGGCCTCGGTCAGGGTGAACTCGCCATCAGCCTCCTCGACACCAGTGAAGGAGTCCTGGATGCCGAGCTTGTGGACGGCACGGCGGGCGATCAGAAGACCGGTAGCGTAGGCGGCGGCCCAGTTGGTAAGACCGTGCTCAACACCGTAGGCCTTGAGCTCGTGGGCGTAGGCGGCGCAGAAGACCTTGTCACCAGTGATCTCGGACGAGACGATCTGGCAGATGATGTCGCGGTTGGTGAAGCGAACGACCAGGCGGTACTTGGGGGCGTTGTACTTGTTCTTGGCCTGGGTGATCAAACGCTTGCGGGCGTAGTAATCGGTCTTTCCCGAGCGTCTACGGCGGTACTTGACCTGGTAGCGCCTGAAGAGTTATCAGCATTCGAGTTATGTGCGTCGGTTGTTTTACAGAAGTGCACTTACGAGAAGTAGGCGTCGTTCTTGACCAGCTTGGTCTAAACACATCCTCGAGTCAGCAATTTGCGCTTCAGAAACTCTTCCGAAGCATCTTGCAGGGACTCTCTGCCATCAATGCGATGGCCACAGGGTACTCCAGGAGCAGGCGGTGATACTTACGAAAGGCATCTTGTCGGTGGTTGACGGGGTCGTTGGGCGTGGAAAGGCAAGAAAATCCGTGCGGCTTTGATGGTTATCCGCACAGAATTTTAAGCGAGCACAAAAGCATGCCAAGATTTTAGGGACCAAAGTTGGCGACGCTTCTGAACGCGACCACTCCTGACGGTCTGCACTCATTGATCATGATTTGTCTTCACTAGGTACGAGGAATCAAGGTCTGACCTCCAAACCCATCGATGGGATACCCGAAGATTCATCTTATCATTGCCGTGGTCACAGTGATTCGAAGATACGCCCGTCGCATGTCTGGCTGCTTACAACACTGCTTATGGCTATTCTGACTATCTTTGAAAGACGACTTTATAGACGCGCTGCTCTGGCCTCCGAGTCTCCCACTTCAGCCTTTGCCTGATCACGCAGAATCTTGCGCAAGATCTTGCCCGACTGTTCTCATGTCAACTCGTGTCTTTTGTGTCAGTCTCGAAGCACTTACAGGGTTTTTTGGAATTGCCTCCATAAACACAACACCACCAGCCAGACGTTTATGTCTTGCGACTTTGCTGTTCATGAATTCTTGAACGTCCTGAGCCTCGACTTTTTGATCTGCGCGTCGTACGAGATAGGCTCGCGGGAGCTCTTCCCCCTTTCTGCAAATTGTAAGTATTCGACCTGTATCGCTTCTGGCCTGCAGCACATACATTGTAACTCCTACCACGCCAGCATCTGCGATAGCTGGATGCTCGAGAAGCAGTGCTTCTAACTCAGCGGGTGCTACCTGATTGCCTTTGACCTTGATTAATTCCTATCATCTGGTCAGTCAGGTTTTCTGATTCTCGCTCTTTTACGTGCTCACCTTGATGCGGTCTACGATGAATAGATGACCATCCTCGTCAAGGTAGGCCACGTCACCAGTCTTCAACCATCCGTCTGCTGTGAGAGTGTCTTTGGTGGCATCTGGCTTGTTCCAATAGCCTTTCATCACGGTAGGCCCTCGTACCCAAAGCTCACCTCGCTGTCCTCTTTGTACCTCAGATCCCGATGCTACGTCTACGATCATGCCTTCGACATTGGGGTTCAGCTCTCCTACTGCATTGGAATTCGAGGTCTTGGTCGCATCCCAACTACATGCTGAACAAGTCACTCTGTTCATTGTCAGCTTTCCGCAGCGCAATCAGCAACAGATTTACTCACTCTGTCATGCCCCATCCTTGCTTCATGTTCACCTTGCCTTGAGGCCACAGTTGCTCAACTTCCTTTGAAACTTCGCTTCCGAGTGGTGCCGCACCGGACCCGATATATCTTACCGAGCTCAAGTCATGTTGTCTGGAGGCAGGATGCTTGGCCATTGCCACAGCAATCGGCGGTACCATCGTGAGGTCGGTGATCTTGTATCTCTCCACATAACTTAGCATCTTGAGGAAGTCGAACTTTTGCATGATATAGGTCGGGATCGAACGAGCGATTGTCCCTACACAGTAGTATGTTTGACCATAGGCATGATACTGCGATTGTTAGAAAGATGCTGAAAATTGAATCGAGCCAGAGGTACGTACCATTGGCAGCATGCAAAGCCACCTCGCCGTCTTTTTAGCCTCTTCATAATCTGGCAAAGTCTTCACAACACGAACCACACCCTCATTGTTGCTAACGTAGTTTTTGTGGGTGATCATGACGCCTTTTGGTACACCTGTTGTTCCTGACGAATAGTTGAGGCCGATGGTGCGATCCAGCTCTTCTTTGGAGCTCAACTCTTCCCAAGCAAAGTCACGGCTCTCTGCGGAGCTTGCAAGCAACTTGCTTCAATGTCTGACATCCCCGCGTCCCTTGCCAGTATTGTCAAAAGTGGCATATCCATTGTCGAACACGAAGACCTTGTCGTGGGAGAGTCCTATGGTATCTGCTGCCTCGATACCGGTGTCCAGGCTCGCCTCGGCACATAACAAGAATTTTGCGCCAGAGTCTTGTAACTGGTATGCCAGCTCACGAGCCACATAAGTAGGGTTTGCACCGGTGAACACGCCTCCAGCCATGATGGTTCCAAGGAAGACTACTGGGAAGAAAAGTGTGTTTCCTGAGAAGAGTAGCACGCGATCACCGGGCTTCAAGCCGGCTTTCTGAAGACCAGCTGCGAAACGCTTGCACCATTGCCTTAGGTCTGATGCCGATAGATGGTATCTGTCTGGCTTCTCTGCGTCGAAGTAAAGAGGTGTTTCCGGCAGAGCAGCAGAGGGTGATTTAAAGACATAGGTGGGTAAGGAGACTTGTGGTATATCCACGTTCCAGCGGCTTTTCCAAGGCATCTTGAGAGAAGATCACGACTTGCTGAATACACGCTTGGGTACGTTGGAATCTGAATTGATATGAAAGAGATTTGCAGAAGGTTTTGAAGGAGTTATGGACGTTCTTCAACCGCTAGTGAGTTGCCCGTGACCCATCTACTTAGACACGGCACTTCCATCCCGCTCTGCTATCATCGCTTCTCCAAGACATGGTCACAACAAAGTTTCGATTGCCGCGGCTCTCACATCTGTGTCTCTACACGTAATGCAGGATGGACCTGTCACCCCCACAAATGCGGGGAAGTCTCAATATTAACCGCCCAGTTGCCTCGGTATCTTCTGTTGTTCGTTCATCAGGTAAAACCTCACAAAATCAATATTTGGCCTGAGTTGGCAAACGCATGCCTGCAAGAAGCCATACCTGTCAATACTGGTGTACATCACCTGAGGCGGTGTGAGACTGATTCGAATTGTTTTGCTAACATGCGATTCGAGAGCATCAAACTAGCAGGTGTAGGTGATGAAGAGCTCACCATTCGTAATCAGCTTCAGAAAGCGTATGCGCGATCGACTGCACCCCAAACGTAGTACAGGCGTCGAGTGATGAGGATGCATACGTGGAAGTCATGCTTACGAAATTGGCAACGCGGAGATGTCCTGGAACCGAGTCAAGATGGGTAACCCTGCCCGACCCACTCTTACCAGTTTCATCGCTTGTCTCGAGTTCGAACTGCATACAGCTTGCCTTGTTTCGACCTGACATTGAGGGAAGATTTGATGATGAATACGCAAACATCTCGAAACTCGCTATTGCAATCAACACGTTTCAATCTCTTCTACCATGGAATACTTGATCAGGCACTTCGCCTGTGTGACCCAGCATAGAAGCAACATCAAGGACATCGACAGGAACATAATCGCTTTGCTAGGCGGTAGCCTCAGCGCCACTGCTCTATCGATTGGAGAAAGATTGAATATCCTGGACTTTCCTGACACGGCCACCCAAGAGTCGAACGTGGCAGCAACCACAAGCCTTTCCAAAGCAGAACTTCTTGAGCAAGCGGCTTCAGACTCACCGAGACTTACTCTTGGTGAACTGAATCTTCTCAAGGAACGATACTGGATCGTTCCACCGAGACACACCTTCGGCCAAATGAATATTCTCAAGGAACGGTACTGGATTGATCCAGCGGCTGCAGCGACGGAAGCTCGCTCGGCTGCTGAGACCGCACTTATTTCGGTCACTGGTCAGGAATGGAAAGGAGCAATGGACAAACTGAGAAAGGTTCGAGCAATGCTCTACGAAGACAACGAGGAAGCTGCACTCTGGAATGCCGAAGCGGAGGAGTGGCGACGCATGACGGACGCCAGTAAACAGCGTCAGAAGCAAGAAGTCGAGAGTCGACTGGCCGCTGCACAGCCATGGGTGAAACGACTGTGGGAAGAGGACCAGGGCAAGAAGAGCTGGGGTTACGCTGTTTTTCGCGACCCTGAAGCAGTCAATGAAGAATACGACTGAAGGATGGGTGCTGCTCTCATGAACGCTCGAGACGCAATTGGTTGCGGAGAGACGATTTCTGCCAGATGGAGACTGCAGAGCTTCGAATGGCCTAGCGTCACGCCTACCGACCAGGATAGGAGTACCCAGACCGACGGCGAAGCTGTTGATGACGGACAGAAATATGGAGAAACTCAGGTTGTGTCAAATGGTCAGGACTCTACGCTCGAAAAAGCAACTAGATGTCAAGTTCCAGGTACTCCGCGAACGCTTTAAAGTCCTCCGGAAGCGCGCCTCTGGGAGACAAATCGCAACCGTCAACCAGACCGACCGTGCCGCTCTACAAAGTGGGATCCTCAGAAACGTTTTCATCGTCATCGATCAACCTTGTGTCGATTCACTCTTCTCTGAAATGGCAAACGTCGACGACATGTGGGTATGGGCCGTAGACCCGGATTATATCCAGCCGACGGCCACAGATACTCCAGTTTTCCCATCAGATCAGTACAGAGGCTACCTACGTGTCCGACTGCAGCAACTGATAAACAACTTCTTCGATGCCCGACGATTTCTCGACAATGAATATTCCATGGCAGCACTCTGGCAGGCTGCACAACTGAGTAGGAATCAAGCGTTCGTGTTGGTCAGAGAGTCGGAGCAGAAGCTGTGGACGATGAGCAGATTAGTGGGAAGTGCCATTCGACCAGAGGGTGTAGTGCGGCCTGCGGCCAAGCTAATTTATGATAAAAACGGGACGTATATCCAGAAGGGACAAGAAGCATAACGCTTGAGGTTCTGATTGTGGTGTTCTGTTTTATGTAGTAGAGTAACAACACATATCGCTGTAGGCAGGTCCACAGTAACACATATCAATGGCCATGGCTGAACAGAGCACACCAGACAGAGTCGCCACAGAGGTCTGCCAATCAAACATGTTGATCGATGATATAGTGATTGATAGTATCATAGATTGATGAACGTAAGAGTCTGGTAGTATCCCAACTATGTAGACGCCGGTCTTGCACATAGATGTGAAACTCGAAGCCAAGTCTTAGTACACATCTCGAATTTCATGTCCAACGAGCCTAGAGTGAGAGTATCATTGTGACATAGGTTCTCACCAATGCGCGCTTCTAAATCGTGATATGAATATTTTCTATCCTGGAAAATGCTTCACCCAACAATGCATGAGGCTCTCTATATATGGCTTTGCATTAACTCACACTTCGGCCATTGGCACATAGAGACACTGATGTGGTTCAACCAAATGCAAAACACATTGTTTGGTATTGTCCACCACTTCTTGCTCAAGGCCTCAACTTGGACACAGAAAGAGAGGATCAAGTATCGAATTCAAGGGAAAGAGCTACTCTTGCATACTTTATTGATGGAAACAAGCCTTGGTGCCATTGTTCTACATGACAATCTCGCACTTGTGTGCCTGAGGCGCGATGAGGAAGAAATTGACAGGCTTCATACTCTGATCCGTAGTCGAAGGCGCCAACCTCGCACCCCTACACTCGCGAAAGAACTTTGCAGCTGCCAAACGCAGTTCCATACGCGCGAGGTGCACGCCAATGCACACTCTGGATCCAGCACCAAAGGGCGAGAATGTCGCTTTTGCCAAGGGGGAGAGTTGGTTTGGCTCCAGCCAACGCGTGTGGTCGAATTTGTCTGGGTTAGGGAAAAGTCGGGGGTCCCTGTGTAGTGAATAAGATTGAGTACCCACGACGGTGTTGGCGGGGATGAAGTGACCACCAAAGGTTGCGCCACCTTTGGGAGTTAGACGGGGGAGGGTTGCTGGTGCGGCGCCGTAGAGGCGGAGTGTTTCTTCAATCACAGCGTTGAGGAGTGGCAGTTGTTCGAGAGCGGTGTCGGTGAGTTGGCTGTCGGCTGAGCTGACTTCCTCCTCCAGGGCTTGCTGTAGTGCGGGTTGTTTTAGGACACACCAGGTGAGATATGTAAGCGTGATGCCTGTCGTGTCTGAACCAGCGACAATCAAATTGCCGGCCTCTGTTTGAATGTCTTCGTCGGTCAGAACACCATCACCCTTCTCAGCCTCGCTGACAGCGGTGGCGAAGATGTTTGACGAGCCGAATTCCTGGACTTTGCTGTTTCTGACTGCTAGACGGCCTTGCTCGAGCAAAACGTTCTTGGCGTAGAAGATGTTTCTCATGGCGGCGAAAGGCAGTCTACGTCCTATCCAGTACACCAGAGGTAGCTCCCAGCTAATCGCAGAGCCTATCATAGCTTTCTCCAGAGCTACGATGTAAGGCACTCTCTCGCACCTTTCGAGTATGTGGAAGGATTCGCCAAACATCAGGTGAGCAGAGACATCGGTAGCGAGATAAGTCCACCACTTGAGAACATCTGCCGCTCCAGAGGTGGCATCGGCTTTGATGCGAGCAACAGCGAGGTCTACCTTCTCATGAACAACACGTTCCCACTGCTCACGAAGATGACGCTGGCTGAAACCTTTAGCCAACAGTCTCCTCCTAGCAGCATGATCTTTCGGATTGGTCATGTTGAAGAGGCCAGGACACTTGCCAACGCCATTGGAGTTCAAATACTCGTACCAATTGGTTTTGAGGAATGCAGAGCCAATCTTGTGAATGTCTTTGAAACTGGCCGGGTCGTTGATGGCAACTTCGTTGGGTGCGATGCGTACGATTGGGCCGTACTTTTGGTGGAGTGCGTGGATATAATCTGCTCGTGCACCACCGAGGACTGCTATCTTCAAGCGCCAGTTCACCAGCGCAGCGTGCCATGGTCCGGGTACGCCACGAAGTGGTGTGAAAAAGGCTTTGTGCACAACCTACGAATGTGAGACCAGAGGGCTGAGTATCGGTGAGTGGACGTACCTTGTATGATATGTAGATGAACGTGACAGCGATATAGAGCCACACAAGATTGACGTACGAGAATTGTGCCATGGTTAGTGAGAGCACACAGGCTTACTTGCCCAGAGACGCATGGGGAAAACGAAGGAGGCTTTATACATATTCGCAAAGTCGAGGGGACACGATCTGGATGTTGTGCACGGTCGAAAGGCATGTGGGCACGATGTATGTGGAGCCGTCGGGAGGCATGGTTGCCGTGTCCGAGCAGGGGGATGACCTACCACGAGCTACCTCTTGACGTACAGACATGCAAATGCCGTGAACGGGGGTGGAAAGTATAAGGATACCCCGCACTTGCAAACGATCCCACGAA